>PRKT01001486.1:21185-63011 GCA_003671525.1 Saccostrea glomerata
AAGATATTGTATCAATTTAAAAATAAAATAAAATGACTTAACAAGAATAAAGAAACATAGAAGTAAGGACGAAATGAAGAAGGATAAAAGTCAAAGTGAAATGTAATAAAGACGAATATGAAAACAATAAAGTGACATATAATTACATTAATAACAAAGCATAAAGAAGTAGGCAGAATAAGAATAAAAGCAAGATACATAGACTTTTGGCGGTAATTCCCTTCCATAATATCTTGACACATATTTACAACCATAGTGTTGTTAGTAAGAGGGAAGTTTGATTACATTAAATGTATACGTTATATTATTTTTTGTAGAATGCTGCAAAGCAATTGTTATAGACGGGCATATGAAAGGAACACGTTCAGTGTGCGCGGCTACGGATGTAAGAACGACAGAATCCGAAGAGCTTGGTAGCATTTCCATGGGTTGCTGGAAAATGCCAGTGAAAGGATCACTATTTTGTGCTGCTCATAAGAATGCCAAGAAACCGGAAAAGGTAATCAAGAAAAAAATACATATTTTTTGGAGAAAGTAAATAACGAACATATTATCACATTGAAATAAGCTTGAATGCAGTAGTGGGTAATTTAAATGAAAAAGTGACATTTTCCTTTTTATTATTAATTACAAATCATATGGAATTTAAAAATCAGAAATGAAAAAGAAGAATGGAAATCTGTATATTCATTGGTTTTTCAATTTCTGGGGAAAATATAATTCATATACATGTACACTGTTACTGTTACAATTGTACATGTAAAGTAGTTCAAAGTAAGGATATTATACTTTTGATAAATACAAAAAATTTTTGTTTGGAATATTTTTCATGTCAATTTTTGCAAGTTTCGCAAATTGTAAATGTATAATTTTAAGTATAGACCGTTTCACGGTAACTGCGGTACTGCTCTTTTGCAGGGCAAAATAATATAGTTTGGTGAAATATGACGTAAAAGTAATTGTTAAAGACACGTCATTTAATTATCTGTCAACAAAAACTTCGCCAAACGTTATTATTTTGCCCTGCAAAAGTGAAGTACCGCAGTTACCGTGAAGGGGCTAATTGTGAATGAAATTAATTTACGACACTTATGTAACATGGTAAAAAATACATATTAAAACTTAACAGAATGAGGCAACGGCTCCAGGTCAGACTGAAGATTATTCGGAATGTAAAACCCTTAAAGAGAAAGGCCATCTTCAAAAGTATAAAAGTGCAGGAGTGTGTGCGTCAGTCTATAACTGCGGGATTATAAATGGCATAAGAGAGTTGTACGGTTGTGAATCTCTTACTCAGGTGTACATTTTTTTGATATGGTTGGTAAAGGTGTTAGAATGTTTCCCAAATCTTCTTGCATACGACGATGCCTGTCACTTAAAGAAATTCATTATGAATCCCATCAGAGCAGAAAAAACCGAATATTCAGTATTTTTGAAGAACTTGAGAATTGTAGTGGATAAAATGCATTTTGTAAATCATGTTGATAAATGGTGCAGGAGAAATGTTAATCCATACACAGATGATTTAGTAGGACAAATATATCTGTGTATGAAAGTATGAGTAGGTCTTTATGATAAGTTAATGTTACCAATAAATATACATTGTATTTTTGGAATATATAAGAAAATAAAATGTTCATGTATTCTCAATATCATTTAAACTTTTATTACAATGCTAAGTTGACTTTGTAAAAATAATAATTTAAACGGTGTAAACGCAATATCATAAACATCATAAACATATTGTTTACATTACGATGTTGACGATGTAGACATACAATATTATAGAAATAATAATGATGTAGAAGATATTGCACTTAAACACTGTCTGCAATGCATTGTGAACAATGTTTACATCAATGCAGAAACAATACGAATGTCGACAATGTAAACGCGAAATACTTTAAACATTAATTGCGGTATTGATATACAATGTAGAAATAATAACAATGTAGACGATGTAAACGCGATATCGCATCAACATTGTTTACATTGCGATGTCGACGATGTCGTCATGTAGAAATAATACCAATGTAGACGATGTAGACGCGATATCGTATCAACATTGTCAACATTGCGATGTCGACGTTGACGATGTCGTCATGTAGAAACAATAACAATGTAGACGATGTAGACGCGATATAGTATCAACATTGTTTACTTTGCGATGTCGACGATGTCGTCATGTAGAAATAATAACAATGTAGACGATGTAAACGCGATATCGCATCAACATTGTTTACATTGCGATGTCGACGATGTCGTCATGTAGAAACAATAACAATGTAGACAATGTAAACACGATATCGTATCAACATTGTTTACATTGCGATGTAGACAATATCGAATTGATTAAGTGAACTGGACATGAATGAAATTTAAGGAGGAGTAGTGTTTGCAGACAGACAGACAGACAGACAGACGGACGGACGCATTACTATTGCATAAGCTCTTCTGGTCTCTGACCAGTAGAGCTAAAAACAAGATGCGCTTGTGAAACACAGCAACAAAGTTCGAAAATGCAAATATGAAATTCACAGCACAGCGGGACTGTATTTTGACTTCGAGGGATTAAGGGTTTCGAGAGATCAGGAGTTCGAGAAATCAAGAGCAAATCTGCTTAGTTATATAGTGGAAAAAATCGGGACTGGAGACTCACTTCAAGCGATCAAGAACTTCCGAGAAATCGAAGTTCAAGCCATCAAGTGTTACCTGTATATACAGATATAAGAAGCATGTTATTATTTGCAATTTTGACCTAATGACAGCTAAATCTGTTCAGTAAGACAATACCGTGTACATGTATGTAAGTAGTTTTATTGTGCATGATTGTTTACTTATTTTCTTGATCTTCTCAACTTGAAGTGTTCTGTATTCTATTACCAAGTTTGTAATAAACATAATGAAACATAACCTTTTCCACATCACATCCTGTATCAGACCTTCGACCAATATCAGCCCTAGGGCCTCTGTCCCTCTGGCTGATATTGGTGTCTCGGGCTAGGATGTGATATGGAAAAGAGAATGTATTATTCGCTATACATTGTCCTACTTAGGTCAATAAATTGTGAAATCAGGGCTCTCACACCACTTTTTGGGACTGGGGCCAGGGCCTTTCAAATTGGGAAAATTACCATCCTTTTGGGAAAAGTTGGATAACCAAAATTCATTTTAAAAAATCCTCAAATTTTGCTTTTCTAGCATTTTGTCATCTATTTAACTCCGGTTTTGAATACAGATCAAACATGGGTACGTAGGCTATTTATGAAAGTACATTAGCTTTGTAATTACTATCTTTGAGTGTTGATATTGCGGTTATCTGTCTTTCTGAGTGACAGTCGCTAGTCACATTGTCCTGAATTTCCTCGATCACATGGACAAAGTTGCTTACCAATACAGCGCGAGACTGATCATGCAGAAGCGTGCATGGGTATGTTTCTACGTGCAGCTTACTAATATTTAAGTGAAATATCTTTTATTGAAACCAAACTGATGTTTTTTTGTCGAAACTACATGACAAGATACTCTGAACTCATAGTACACATTTCTGTAAAAACAATAACCTGGTTCCCCGAACCAATTTACGAATGCATTCGGCGCGAACTAATAAAAAAGTGGTACAGTTTCACTTTCATTTTCAAGTGTGTTTTGTTTGGGTTTTTTTTTTGCGATTAAGTTTCATGGACTTTTATTTTTAATTAATATTTTGCTATGAAAATTGGGAAATTTACACCTTTCTTTTGGGAAAAAAGGTACCTTTTTTGCATTGGGAACGGGGCCGTTGAACGGCCCAAATTTGAGAGAATCGAGAGCCCTGTCAGAAAAAAACTGATAATTCAAGCTGATGATTCATTTGCATTTCTTGACATACTATCAATATTAATTCACTATTAGGCTTTTCTTTTTTTTACATCTTCATCTCAACAGGTTAGACATTACAAAAAAAAATCTTTTGAGCAGTAAACTATTTCAATAAACAATAAAACAAACCTAATCTCTTCAGAAAAGTGGACAGGCTTTCACCTACATTCACTTTTTTATGTATATTTTTCCTCCATATCATCGTCATGCATATGATTAAGGGTTATGCTACAGTATTGACTACAATCTATTCCAACTGTTCTGATGAGGATATCCTTCATGAATAATCGGATAAGCTGAGATTGAAGACACTTTTTGTAAAAAAATATCGATGCTTTTATCAAAGTTCTTGAACCAAAAATATTTAATTTATACCTTGCCATATGTCGTAAGTTCCAAAAAACAAGAGTTGGCTATCTGAAAAGTCAGAAAACACATGTATTCAAACCGGATGTTCTACAGTCTGAATTTAACTACGAAACCATGCTCGGTGTAACTATTATCATCATCATAATTTGAGCGGGGTTAAAAATATATTTTTTTTAATTCCGAAAAGTATTCATTTATATATAGGGAGAGAGAACATACATATGGAGCATGCGTTTTAATACACATGATAAAAGGCGAAACGTTGCCATTTTACAACAAACAGCATGCACATGCACGGTGCATTTGGGGCCTCCATTATCTAAGTTATGCTATATCACTGTCTCAAATCTCCCTCTCTCTCTCTCTCTCTCTCTCTCTCTCTCTCTCTCTCTCTCTCTCTCTCTCTCTCTGCAATATATACTTATTTTTACAAACTTAGGTATCCAACTTTTCAAAATGGCGTCAGAACAAAAGTTGCCTCAGATAGTGAAGATTTGTTGTTGCCAAATATTACAACTATTTACCGTAAAAAGTTAACAAAAATATACGTACACTAATCCTTCATCGTTGGCCATTGCATTTATCACAGTCTGAAAGACACTGGGTGGTGAAATCATCTTAACTTTTCACATTTACCAGCTGCTTACACCTTCTTCTTCGTCCTTCTCGATCCTCCAAAGATGGCGCCTCGGGAAATTGACCAATGAAATAAAGCGCCTACAGAGCGACGCAGGACGGGAAATATAAACTGTTTACAATCACTATGATTAAATGTGATTATGAGATCTTATATTAGAATTAAATTAAGTTTTCCCCTTTTCATGGAATAAAAAGAGGGGCTCCTAAATATTTTTTTGCCGATATGATCATGATGATGTGTAAGCTTAGTATATTTAGAAAAAAAAGCGGTTAAATACATGAGGCAAGAGCAGAAAAAAAAAATCTTTTTTGCTTGACACCTCAACTTATTTGCCTTCGGGATATGGGTTTCGGGGCTTGGGTAATTGTTGATAGTGGCCGTCCTTGCTGAAAGTACCCCCCCCCCTCTCCCCACTTCTTTTAACTGTTACATGTATGATTATGAATTTATAATGTCACACCAAAAGATGTTAATTTTTTAAAAGCACATTGTTTTTTATTGTGAACTTTCCACAGGAATCCTAAAAGGCATGAAAATGAGCTACAATTATAATATGATTATCAAGAACAGTTTTTTTTTATTTCAATAGTGATGATTGAAAAGTTCGGTGATTAATAATTCATTGCTAATAAATTGTTGTGTTTTTTTTTGGGGGGGGGATTAAATTACTAATTGAACTCCCTCCTTTTCGGGGTTTAATTAGATTTTGAGCCTGCTATCAATATTACTGGTGGACCTGCTAGACTTTTCTGTAATTGCTACATGTACAATGTACTTTAAACTCCTTGGCCTTTAGCTAAAAAAATTTCCCACATCATTTAACACGTAAAATTGTTAAATGTATCAGAATGTTGAAAACCTTTTTCTTAGGAGAGTTATATTTCTAGGTGGAACAAAACTAACATCTTATCAAAGGCAGGAAAATATTCAACAGTATTTTAATTCAGTATTTTAGTCGTGATTGGTATAGGAATGATTATGTCGAAAGTCATCTATACTCCTTGATGTGCAGGGCTGTACTTATGCATACAGCTTTAGCTGGTCCCGCCCTGTATTTCTTTACTGTTTTTTTTTTCGTTAAGAAATCTGGTAAGGTATGCTAGTAAAAATAAAATCCCGGTTAGTTTATTACTCTAACGGAAATTACTTTCCTACAGGCCTGAAGATCGAGTCTATTAGTCACGCAAGTTTTTTTTTTTTTTTTAAAGAGTAGCATGTCGGCGAATAAAAATTAAGTAGTGTACAACATAGATAAAGAAATGTTTGCTGAAGTATTGACAAACTTCATACCTTTATAGAATGAACACAACAAAAACTGCACAAAAATGCAATCGTGACAATTATACAATGGATTAATTATACAATTAATTCCTTTAATAGATTGCCTTGGCATGCACTACTTTAAAAGCCATTGTTCTTAAGGAAAACAAAATCATGCAAAATATTATAGACTTTTCTTTATCTAGAGCAATGGCCTTTGGAGAAAAAAAAATGGCTGAAAATTTTAAAGTTTGTTAAATATAATGTATGTACATTTAGGACCCTACATTGCAATTTCATGCGAAAAGTGCAGGCGTTTACTACACGGGGATCTGCGTACATATTTAAACAAAAAAAGGAAAGAAAAAAAAACGTTTTATGTGATGAATTATATTATAAACATTTATCTAATAAATGTCTTTGTAGTACGTTAGATTACAAATCTCACACAAAAAAACCCATCAACAACATTAAATACAGTTTTGATTTCACATTGATCTATTAACGTCATTCTGATTTAATATAATTATACACGAGATCTATTCAGTACCTATAGAAAATTATTTAATTTCTAAAGAGGATACTTTTATTTTAAAGCCGCTTTTAAATTTAATTTTGTTAAAAGGAAAGTAAAGGTGAATTTCGAGATTATTTTTGTGATATTTTTTTTATACAAAAAAGTATTAACCTCTATGTTTCAAATGGATTTCATTATGTTATATAATTCATTATTATACACAGCCATGCATAGTTAAATCAGATATGTGAAAATCTTTAAATAAATAGACAAAGTACAATAATTTACATGTTTATGAAATAAAATAATCTAGATTAGATATTTATGTAAAAGTATGTTGTATTGAATGGAATTGGTGTAAAAGGTGAAGATAATTCACAGTGAACTAATCAGAAAAATAGAGGTACTGTGAGCGATGAGCTCACTAATTGGTACCCCCGCCTCCATATACTAGTAGTTTTAATTGCAAAGTCCATGTATTGCTGTGGCCGGAAAACCCAAAATATGTGTCGGATCGAAAGGTCAAATAAAGGGTGCACAATGGCAATATGTAATAAAGATTCTGTGAAAGTTTCATCAAATTTCATTCAGTAGTATGAGAGGAGTTGTGGATAAGAGATGGGTACCCCAATGCGTAACAGACGGACGGAAGGACAGACGGACGGACGGACGGACGTACAGACGGACGGAATTAACGATTATTATATACCCTCCCGCTTTTCAAGCGGGGGGTAAAAAATGCAATAAGAGGAATAATAATCGAGAAAAGGCACACAGATTCAAAGAGTTCATTAAATGTCCCTCGGATGATCCCCATGGACATTTAACATATGCCACATGTCTTCGGTTTTCCAATTTTGGTTTCAAATCACTACTTTAAAAACATTTAAGAATGTAATGTTTCTATTACATATATATTTGACGACTTCTTTTCGGATCCCATATGTTCTATGTCAACAAGCTATGAAAAAACGTGTTATATCTGTGACATTTTGATAACTAACCCTTCTTTCATCAGTTATCTCTTATACCAAAACCTGGGAAACTTTAAACTACAATTCTTATAATTTTGTCTGCAAAATAGAGTTTAATCTGTGTGGACTTGTTATGATAAACCAAGGGTTAACAGAATCAAATAATATCAGGTCAAAAATTTCAAATAAATAAACAGAGAGAAAAGTGTCTCTTTAAGGATAGCAGCATTGACATCGTCCACGGTCCTCAACTGTGGATTCTTCTTAAAATCCGAATCTGTAAAGTTTGAAGAAATAAACAGATCAGAAATTATGTATTAGAAAATGAAAGTTAAACATAAATGAATATCTGTTTCATTTTTCATACACGATATTAAATGCCATGCATATAGAATAGAGGACACAAAATATATAATTTTAAATGTTTCAGGAAATCATTAAGATGTACATACTTTATGTATATATGTTGTATGTATTGAGGAGATATATATAATAAATGACGTATAAATAATGTATCTTATTAAGGACAGATAATACAAACAAATTTTTTCTTTGAAAAAGATTTATTATCAAGTCACAAGTTAAGAAAAGTGGATGGTTCTTAGAAATTTTTCTCCGAAGAACTGAAAAATTAAATAGACTTGGAAAATATTAGTAATATTTCAATGAAAAAGAAAATATGTACAAATCACGTTCAGTAAAGGTTTACAGGCGAAAATAAATTTTAGAATATTTTATCTTGGTGCTTAAAGTGTAATTTAAACTTTAGAAAAATATACCAAGCCAGGTGAATTTTAAGAGGAAGATCAAAATGACAAAAAAATAGCAATATCACATAGGCTGATTTTAACCATTTAGCTTTTCCTAATAAAATTCACTTGGCTTGGTATATTTTTCTTAAGTTTATATTACACTTTTAGCACCATTTAACATATTCTGAAATTCGTTTTCAATTGTAAACCTGTACTGAATTTGTTTTGTCTATATTTGTTTTTTCATTGAAATATTACTAATATTTTCCACGTCTTTTTCATATTCCAGTTCTTAGGAGAGAACCATCCACATTTCTGAACTTGTGACATGATAATAAATCTTTTACAAATAAAAAAATTGTTTGTATCATCTGTCCTTAATATAAGTATATATTTTATATATATTAATATATAATAATATACAATTATACGTTGTACACATCTACGTATATAAGTAATGTATGCAATGATGACATATGTATAATAAATAATGCATTAATAATGTATACATGAATACTATATGATTATATACTAGATATGCATAAATAATATATGTGTTGAGTATATATTTAAAATAAGTAACGTATATATTATGTATATATGAATAATATACGATTATATACTATATACTGTACGCATAAATAATGTATATACGAAAGATATAGGATTATATACTGTACGAATACATAATGACTTGTGATTACCTAATGACGTTGTACCAGCATCATCGTCTCACCAAAAGATGTCCCTATTTGTATTGTGGGATCCTATGGATTCTCCCTAGTACGCCGGGTACCATTTACCGTTTGGGAATGCAATGTGTCATGCATTAATTTAATTCAAACAATAATTTATTATGAATGAACACAATATGATCGGACAGCAGGCACTTTCCACAACACAAAGGTCAAAGTCATACATAACCAAGTAAGTTTTAGATACATAACATTGAAAATATAAATATGCATGCATTAAATCACCACCCTCCTCTTAACTTACTGAGGTCAGCGCATTTATTATGGCATCTGTCGTTATCCCTGTCTGGATACTAAAGAACATTCCTGATAGATCCGCCCAAGAATAACCAGTAATCAGCATACCGTCACTTGTACAATTAAAGATAAAATTAAGAATATGACACATGTTTCACAGATATGAAAATGAATATATATACAATGTGATTCAATACAAAGCATAGAGGAAGTTCACTCCGCAATAAATAAGCAACCAGACATAATTTTTTTATTATCATGTTGGAAAAGCAATTATTTTTAAAGAAAAAAAAAGATTATCTTATTTTATGCATTATTTTTTTTTGTTTGTAAAAAAGTAGATTCAATTAAGTTGAAATATAAGGATCTGGCTAAATTACAATACCAGTACATGGCAGATTTCTCCAAACGTAAATAAGCACAGTATTGCCATGATAGAGTCTTAAAATTTCAGAAATTGATATAAAATAGGCCGTTGTTTATTACTTTTGATATATTTTCATATTGATAAAGGTCAGTGTTGGTTATTATTTTCATCTCTCTTTCTACTCTTTCTGATCCTTAAGGTACTCATTCCACTTCCCCCTACCCAATGTTCCCGTCGCCGGTCCAGACAGAAAAACTTGATACTTCTTTGCTTCATCAGAAAAAGAAAATAGATTTTACAACTCATAGAGTGTTGTGCCATTCAATAACGTAACGGAAACGTAGAGAGGGGAGTTATTTCCGTTTGTCAACTGATTGATGGGTCATTTCCTTTTTAAGGTATATATGAAATTCATCGATATGTGTTCTTAAATACCATGGTACAATTACTTTTCCATTTGTAAGTAAATATATCTTGCACGATAATCAAAAAGTCTGAAATTTGATGGCCTCTAACCTTAATTATTATACCCCCCGCTTGAAAAGCGGGAGGGTATATAGTAATCGTTAATTCCGTCCGTCTGTACGTCTGTCCGTCCGTCCGTCTGTCCGTCCGTCCGTCCGTCTGTCCGTCCGTCCGTCTGTTACGCTTTGGGGTACCCATCTCTTATCCGCAACTCCTCTCATACCACTGAATGAAATTTGATGAAACTTTCACAGAATCTTTATTACATATTGCCATTGTGCACCTCCTGTTTTACTTTTTGATCCGACACATATTTTGGGTTTCCCGGCCACAGCAAAACATGGACTTTGCCATTATAACTATATGGAGGCGGGGGGTATCATTTAGTGAGCTCATCGCTCACAGTACCTCTAGTTTAATCTATGACTTATCCTTGAGTAGCTGTGATATTTATTGAACTCTTATTATTCTATTATGTATTGTCAATTCAATATTTTTTTTTTCATTTATTTTACTTTATTAATTCTAAAACAAGAATGGATATGAATGAAATTGGTCTAAAAATCAGCTCATCGATTTGCTGCCAAATGTGAAATTTCAGAAGTTACAAAATATGAAAAGGATCAATGATTTATGTTTACTTATCCAGACGTTCTGTTCCGGCGCATCGGAACCATTTTATAGTCACCCCAATTCTTATCAAAGGTCAGTGACCCATCAATACGTTTTTGAATGGCTTTGAAAAGATAAACAAATATAAATAATTCATTTTATCATTAATTGGTTTATCTATATAGAATTAGCATGATGAATCAAGTATCCCATCAAACCTTTGGACAACAAAATCAATAATTCCAGTAAACAAGGTATAAGTTCTTTATAAATAAACTACATACTGTCCACCCTCCATCCAATTTATCCATATCACAATAAACCGGGATATAATCGAGTCGGTCCCAAAGGGATAGATTTCATACACACCTGTATCAGTGTGATCATTTTCACGGAAATCTTTACAATCAATAGGAATAACTGAAACAGAAGAACAAGAATCAAAGGACTGACACTGAAGGTACATAATTATACATAGGGAGATAAACAGCTGCAAGATAAACCAATTGACTGACATTACAGGAACACAAAAAACGACAGAAAAACACCTGCAAGATAAATCAAAACTATTACTCAAACAGAATTTTGAACTGGATTTTACATTACTTTAAAATAATGAGAGAAAAAGTTGGTGTCAGTGATATTAATTTTGAAATATTGGTCAAAATATGTTATTTTTCAGGCGAAAGAAGACATATATTTTATCTAGACTAATTTGACATATCTTCAGTTTGTGGCAAAGTTTGCTGGGGGAGAGTGTAAAATTTGTTTTAAAAATATGAATTAAGACCCATATCAAATATCCCTAGCAATGTCATAACGGAAAATATTTTCGGAGTAAAATTATGTGAGGCTAAAATTCGAAGATATTAAATTTGATGAATAAACAGATTTGCAGAATTATGTACTAAATATCCTTCCACCACAAGAAATAGTCCCTCATTAACCTTGCTTCTGTATAGCTTTTTGAGCAGTTTTTGAGCAGTTTTTTTTTTGTTGAATTTAAATGTGTTATAAAAATTGAATTTTAATGCATAGTTTTAAAGTGACATATCTTAAGAGAAAAGATTTGGTCCAATGACTTTATAAAATCAGCAAATCAAGTCAAGTCAATGAAATCATCAATTATAGTTATTTGTAAGACTTTCTAAGAAGAGTAAGTCTTAATGTAAATCGCTTACTGCAGAGAAAATTAAAGCTAAACTGTGAAATAAGAGCATATACGGTTTGTCAAGACATATCATTTAAATCAACGCCACTTTATCTACCTATGGAACATAAATCCTCAATGCAATGGCATGCATTGATGCAATCTTAAGGTAAGTCACTCCTGAAATTTGTTAAATCAAGGATTTTTTGAGAAGTATATTTTGGATAAGTATTCATAAAGTGTAACTCAAAATCGCAAAGAAAATAGGGGGTCAGTGTGCATCCTACTGATCTACGGTACATTTAAGTTGACCTTTTTGCACTTAAATTTCATCTCTTTGGTTAATTACTTTAACCCTTATTATATTTGATCAGATGTAAGCATGGCAATAAATATAATCTTATTTTACGTAAAATAGTTTGAATAATATTTATCATTAAACAAATCGCGTAAATTATTGTGTGACCTTTTTGCACTAAAAATAACATATTTGGGGTATTAAAAAACTTAATAGGCAATAAAAAAATTTCTTATATCAAACTTTCTACGACTTAAGTGCTGATCAGTCAAAAGTATCATGTAGTTTAAAATAATGAAAGAAAAAGGTGGGGTCGGTGATGTTAATTTTGAATATTTGTCAAAATATGTGATTTTCAGGCAAAAAATGGTGTAAATTTGATCTTGACTTCTTTAATATATTTTCATTTTTTGGAAAAGTTTGTTAAGGGAAGGTGTAAAACTTTGTCTAAAAATATAAATTAAGACCTATATTAAATATTTTTAGCAATATCAAAACGGAAAATATTCTCCGAGTAAAATTATGTTAGGCTAAATTTCCATTACATTAAATTTTATAAATGTGCACATTTGCAGAATTATCTGCTAAATATCCTTCCACCAAAGGAAATAGTCCCTCATAAATCTTGCTTCTTTGTAGAATGTTGATCAGTTTTTTCATTGAATGTTAAAAAAAAATTACATTGTTGAATTTAAATATGTTATAAAAATTGAATTTTAATAAGTAGTTTTGAAGTAAAAGCTTCTGCGAGAACTTTTCTAAAAAGCTGACGAGTGACTTACCTTAATCTGCTATACAAAAGTACATAGATAATTTGAACTAGTTTGTTCTGTCGTTCAATAACAGTATACGGACAGCTGATTTCTGAAACATTTCCTTTATCGAATGAATGTAATTTATTACTTGTATATTAATTTAACAAAATCATCTTTACTTACCGGCAAACCACCTGTATTTCACTGGCATCGCACTCTGCACTGTTGATAGGGAAGCACAGGACCTTAATCCACGTAATTATCTTCGGCAAACAAATGTTTACTTTTTTCAAGGGTTCAAATAATAAAATTCCCGAAATTGAAGTCAAGATTATAATTGTGCTGAACATCAAAATCAATCAAACGTTTGATTTTGTCAAGCGTCTAAATAATAATGTTGCAACTTTTTTGGTCGCGATTATTTTTGTTGTAGTAAGACAGATTATATTATATGATCGATGTGGAATATCATCGTTATGTATTTGATGTGAAATAAAAATAGTGTGTTTGCAGGGGCAAGCAAAGTCATAATTGTTAAAAGTAAGAATAATTATTATAATTTTGAGGTGAATAAAAAATGTTTTCAAACATTGAGTGACAAGATTATAAACCTGAGGTGCAAATTATAATAAATTGTCCACATTGACTAGCAAGATATTATCGTGAAATGAATCATTATAATTGTAGGACACAATAATAATAATGTGTACAAATTTAAAAGACGAGATTATATTTGTTGCAGGGAAATATCAATACTGTTGTAAGTTTAGATAAGATAATTATTTTTGATTTAATTATGTAGGAAAATATAATAATAATGTGGGGGTACCCTACGCTTTTCCATACTGATACATGTACAGTATTTAATTAAATTATACATACAGTTTAGATTAAAATCCTTTATATTGTGATGACGCATGAGGGCAGGGAAATTCATGTACCATTTTCTGTAATAATGAATATTAAAGTTACGTGCACGTGGATACAGATTTGAAGTTAATACTTTCTGAAATATATATAATTTAAATATTTTATCTATAAATATTTTGTTACAGGTTATGTAGTAAGTACATTTAATTCTTCATTGGGAAGCATCACTGTTATCATTTTTAAGTTGCGTAAAAAGAAATGCGATACAACTTCTTGTCAGGAGACCTGCTGCACGCCTCAGGTATATTAAATGTCTTCCTTTCATTCATAAAATATTTCTTATTTGGTCAACCAAGAATTGTGACACGAAATGTAGTAAATAGAATCTGAAGCACAGGCTAGTTAAAAAATAAGTAGTCTTTCATGTATGTTACATTATGGAAAGCCGTAGGGTACCCCCACATTATTATTATTTTTTCCTATATAATTATACCAAAAATAATTATGTCCTCCAAACTTGCTTTTTACAACATTATTATTATTTTCCTGCAACAATTATAATCTTCTCTGTTAAATGTATACACATTATTATTATTGTGTCTTACATTTATAATGATTCACTTCACAATAATAATCTTGCAAGTCAATGTGGACACATTATTATAATTTTTCGCCTCATGATTATAATCTTGTCAGTCGATGTTTTAAAACATTATTTTTATTTCACCTCAATATTATAATAATTATTCTTACTTTTAACAATTATAATCTTGTTTGCCCGAGCGAACACATTATTTTTATTTCGCTTCAAATTTATAATAATTATATTCCACATCGATCATACAATTATAATCTGTCTCTAACAATTATAATAATCGCGACCAAAAAAGTTGCAACATTATTATTATTTAGACGCTTGAAATCAAACGTTTCTGTGATTTGGATGTACTGAACAATTATAATCTTGTCAGATTTTCTTTGGGAAAGATTATTATTTGGACGCTTGAAAAAGTAAACGTTTGTCTGCCGAAGACAATCACGTGGTTTAAGGCCATGTGCTTCTCTATCAACAGTGCCGAGAACGGCGCCAGTGAAAGGCAGGCGGTTTGCCGGTAAGTAAAGATGATTTTGTTATATTAATGTACAAGGAGGTGAATTCCATTCATTCGATAAAGGAAATGTCTCAGAAATCAGCTGACAGTATGCTGTTATTAAACGACAGCTTCGGAAGAACTAGTTCGAATTATCTCTGTACTTTTGTATAGGAGATTGAGATTGCATCAATGCATGCCATTGCATTGTGAATTTATGTTCCAAATCTAGATAAACTGGCATTAAATTGAATGATATATCTTTACGAACAGTATATGCTTGTATTTTACAGTTTAGCTTGAATTTTCTCTGCAGTAAGCCATTTACGTTGATTCTTACGTTGAAACTCTGATAAACGACTATTGATGATTTCAGATATTGATTTGTCTTGATTTCTGATTTTATGAAGTTATCTATTAATGGATCAAAACTTTTCTCTTAATATGACAGCAAACTCCTATGTATGTTTGTTGTTTAAAGCCATATATGGCGTAACTGATCCAAAAAATATATTTTTGAAAAATACAAAATAAAGTAAAGAAATATTGTTAATACATTTAAATTAAAACGTTTCATACAATTCTGAACACGGAGAACACCTCGTTTCATCTAATAATACGATTTTATCTTCTCTGTTTTGTGTTATATAAATCTTTTGTATTTTCTTCCGAGTCGGAGAAAATTCCGAGAACCCAAATTAAATTGTGATATCTTTATAACGCAATTGACTTAGATTTTGTAATTTACGGAAAAGTTCTATCTTTACATAAAGTAATGATACAAATAATAAGTTCTTATAATTTTCGTCTAATAATTTTCAATGTACATACGCCATATATGGCTTTAACACAGGCACAGTTCTAGTCCATGTAAACTCGCTCAAACTTCAAAAACCTATTTTGTGTTGTGGAGGGCAGGGGGGGTGGGGAGGGTAGCTGATGACTTCATCTTTTGAATTTTCATACCAATTTAACAAAAATTTGCATTTACCAGGGAGTTTTGCGTTTTCCGAGGGGGAGTCCAAGGTAACTTTTTTTCTTGCTTTAGTATATAAATTTAATAACTTTGCAAATTCCATGGGGGGTCCTCCCTCCCCCCTCTAGATCCATGCATGGTTTTAATGTCCCTGTCGAGACTTTTTCACTCATATGGAGACGCACCACTTATAAGTGGAGAGCTTCAAGTTTTGACCAATACTCGGCACTCAGGGCTATTGAACAGTGAGGGATCTTTTTCGTGCCAGCACCTACTGTGACATGGGACCTCGATTTATATGGTTTCATCCAAAAGACCTGTCTCCACGTCCCACAGTGGGATTTGAACCCAAAACATAATGATCAACTCCTTTCTCTGCAACTCTAAGAGCAAAAGCTCTAACCACTGCTGCAAATTGGCTACCCTATATTTGTTATCAAGAGCGATGTTATTGTTAAAATTTACTATTTACTGATTGTGTTCAATAAACTGCACAATAAATCACTATATAAACATAACCAGGAATCACTCATGTATTGGATTTGTTTTTAGCTCACCTGCTCAATGATAAAACAAACAATTTTCAATATTCTGTTTTTTAAGCCACAACTGCCATTAAAAGAGTCAACTGACAAATTCTAAATATGAAACATTTCAGAAAATATTGAAATTCTACTTTTTTGGTTCAATCTTCAGTTACCATGAGAAATAGAAAATATGTTGTAGTTTGTAAAGAATTATTTGCACATGTACATTTAATTTTAGGAGCAACAAAGAGTCATGATTTTTAGAGGCATGCAGGTTTCAAAGAAAGAAAACAGTGTTGTAAAGAAAGAAAAAGATTGCAGATGACACCGAAAAGAACAAAAGTGGTTAGAAAGAATTAAGAAATTATATATTTATTACTACAGTGGCAGATTTATCCAGGGGGAAGGGGGGGGGGGTTAAGAAAATGTAATGGGTACTCAGAAAGTTTTACATTGAGATTTATATTTTTATTCATTCTGCAGAAATATATTGGTATGTTTAGAAAAGTCATCTACTTTATGAATAATTATTTGCAATTTAGCTTACCTGAGTCTAATGCCATGTTCACACAGAGAGTTTAATTCGAATTAAACGTAAGTTACTGCACATTAAATTTGAACAGCATTCACATGGAGAGTCTAATGCAAAAAAGTTTAATTTGAATTAATTAACTGCGCATTAAATTACTTCGCATTAGCTCCATGTGAACGCTAAAGGAAGCTTATTCAAATTAAATTTTGACGCATGTTTAAGGCCTGAATTAAGTCACAGGCCCCATTTCAATAGTTAGATTTAAATATCAGTGCTAGGTTTGGTTGAAAAATAAAGGAAAATTATGTTAATCACTAAATTGTATAAAAAACACTATGATTTTTATGTCAATTGAATCTGCTCCTCACAAATGATGTGAATAATAAATGACCTCATTATATCATTGCTGATCTCCCTAATGTAGAAATAAAATTTTGATTCACATAAGTTTACTTTGCTTTAGCTGTCGTGTGAACACAATTTAATTCCCATTATTTTTTTACTTCTCATTAATTAACTGTGAATTAAACTCTCCATGTGCAAAGGGCATAAGGCTCAAGTAAACTTTTCCAACTAAGAAGTGTCTGGCATCTGTTTAACATACATAATGATCACCAGGTTAAGGATGGGGCCACAATGGAACTCAAAGTTTTACACCAAAATACTAGTACAAAGGAAAGATCATTAGAAATCTTTGAAGGCCATGATTAGTCAAGGAAATAGAAAGCATCATCAGTTGGTGTAGATTTAAGCTTGTTCAAATCATGCCCGCTTCCACTCCCCTTAGGATTAGTTTGGGCCCAGTAGGAATTATTACTTTTTCAATACTGAAAACCAAAGAGCTAAGGTGAGCAATGTGACCCCTGGGTCTTTATTTGACCTTCATCATTTCTGTGCAAAATATCCCAGTGTTTGTTCATTTTGCAAGGTTTTTTTTCTCCCCATACTTTGCCATTATGAAATTGTCAAAAGAAGTTTAAATATCTTTTTTAAATTCATGCAAGTTACAAAGGATATTGTGAGAAAATAGGGAGGTTTTATTTTTGATAAAGGGAAACAACTCTTGCAAATGTACATTTTTTATTCATGTAAGAATTTTATGCCAAGTCAGTTCACACAAGAAAAACCCAGTTTGCTGTCACATTGGGAGCCCTCCAATTGTCATAATTATCATGAAAATTAAAACTTCTCCACCCTACCAAGTTTTCCCATGATTATGTGCATCAATGATAATTATAAAGACTCTTGTGTTTTAATGTTATTTTCAGGGTTCAGGAACCATAAATTTGATGTTGGAGTTTGAACTTCACCCTGACAGCCCTGACAGACTTTGAGCACATCATAAGTTTCAGACCTATGGACAAAAATCTGGCAGTCGTGATAAATATCAGAGAAATCTCCTTGGAAGAGTGTGCCGGTCTGGACAAAAAGTTGCAATGTGAATAACTTGGAAGAAAAAAAGAATCTTGTCAAATTTCAGAGAATTCTTGATGAAAGATTGCATGTGTTGTTCCTGTTCCATGAACTTTGTCTTTTTAACATTATTTAACACTTCATTTGAAGTGATGCATTTTTGACACATTTTCATTATTGAAGTATTTACATTTGATACTCTATTTAACCAGTGGGCCAAGAAAGGTGAATACTTATGTGGAATCATTGTCAGATAGGGTAGATTCAAGTTTGTACATTGTACAAATCATGACCCCCTGGATGTAGAGTGGGGCAACACTGAGAGTTCAAACTTTTAGGAAAAAAGGCCACAGTCAAAAATATATAAGCATACCCCTCCCTTTTAGGGGTATGTCAGGACCATTTATGCATTTAAGTTTTTCAATACTAAACTGATTTTTGCTTTTTTCTAAGCCACAGTGCATAGGTGAACCAGTTGGTCCCTGAGCCTCTTGTTAACTTTGTATATTATATATATTTACCAAAATATTTAGGCATTTTCTATTTGAATATTTTGCAATTAGATTTTTAAAAAAAATTTCCGGAAAGTAATTTGCACATTTATTTTATTTAAAGTTGTCTGGTAATGATGTGTTATTAAATGGATATTCAACATGTGATTTTTTCTGGTGTTCTTTTGGACTTGAATGACAAACATATAATGGAAGGCATGTTGGAAAAGTTGGAGCTCTGTCATATACATGTGATACTTGTAGACCCAAATATTGTTCACCAACATTGGAAATACATGTTCAAAATATGGGAGCTACTATATTGCCTATATACTATATGTGTACTTAAAAAAGTGGGCTTCATATTTATGTCTGATAATCTGTAATCTGTACATGTATACATATGCCTTTTAATGAGTTACGCAGTACCTTCACATACATGTACTTGACCTTGAGAGGGAATTCGCACTCAAATCTAGTATTGAAAAAAAACTTGCATGCAAGTAGATTTTCCAAACAAGATATGTTTGTGAAACACTGATGCCCCGGTATGGCAACATAGTGAAGATTGAGCTTCTCTTAAATGCAAATTTAATATATTGATACCCAAAGTAGGGTCTCCTAACTGGAAATACAATTGTGAAACATGAAAACTCTATCACCATCTGTTCCCAATTTATGGTAAAGCAAAAGTTTTTTCATTTATAAGTACAGAAATCTTCAAGATCAAGGTCATAAGCTGACAGTTATTGGTATTGATTGAAAGGTCTTGTTACAAAAAATACATATGGGAAGTAAAAAAGCCTTAGCCCTTACTCTTCAAAAGTTATTTCCAAGGTTAATGTTTTTCCATAAGTCCTGGAATGTCAAGGTTTTGGTATCCAATAAAAGGACTTGCCACAGAAAATACATATGTAAAGTATGGAAGGCTTGGAAGCCCTAGCCCTATTACCATTTATAAGTTATTGATAGGTTAAGTTTTCTCACAAGTCCATGAAATCCGAGATTTCTGGACTTGTGAAAAAACTTTTACCTTATCAATATCTCCAAGGTCAAAAGGTCAAAGTTATTGGTATCCAATAAATGATCATGCCACATGTGAAGTATTGAAGCTCTAGCCCTTACCGTTTAAAAATTTTGGTTACATTTTTTTTTAAAGTAAGTCAAACTCTGAGGTCAAGGTCAAATGTCTAGGTATCAAATGATAGGTCTTGTCACAACAAATAAAAAAAACTAAAGTATAAAGCAATAGTTCGTACTCTTTAATATATTTTGTCAAGGTTTGTTTTTTTTTTAAAGTAGGTCAAACGCCAAGGTAAAGGTCAAAGTTCTTGGTATCCAATGAAGGGTCTTCTCATAAAGATTACATGTGTGAAGTGTGAAAGATCTACCCCTTGCAATTCAAAAGTTATTGCCTATGTTAAAGTTTTTTAGGAAGTTTTGGGGTGTATAGTATTTCTTGTGTCCATCTGTCTGTTTGTCCACAAAAACTTGAACCTTGCCCATAACCTTGATTTGGTAGAACCATGACTTTCCTATTTCACATGTGTATTCCGACCTTTCTTTGGGTACCACCAAATGTGACCTTTTGACCTTGGAGTTTGACCCACTTTTACATGAAAATTTTTAACTTATACTTTGGCCATATTTTTTAACAGTAGATACCAGGACATTTATACTTCACATATGTATTTTTTTCAAAAAACCTTTCATTGGATACCAAAAAAACTTAATCCTTTGACCTTGTATATTACTGTATCTGTGAAAAAAACATAACCTTGACTATAACTTCTGAACGGTGAGAAGACCCTTCTTTGGATACCAAGCATTTTGACCCTTTGACATTAACCTTTAAGTTTGACCTTCTTTAAGAAAGCAATCCTTAACAATAACTTTTAAATGGTTAGGGCTGGTGCAGTGGTGCTTCCATACTTCACATATTTAATCCTTGTGACATGACCTTTCATTTGATAACAAGAACTTTGACCTTGGAGTTTGACCTACTTTTAAAAATTTTCAACCTTGGCTATAACTTCTGAATGGTTAGGGCTAGGGCTTCCATACTCTACATAAGTGTCCTATGTGGCAAGACCTTTCATTGGATATCAATTACCTTGACCTTGGAGATATTTGTACTTATTGAAAGTACTTTAACATTGGACTACTTTCAAATTCACAATTGTTTTCCAGTGAGAATACCCTACTTTTGGTACCAATTAATTAAATTTGCATTTAAGAAAAGTTTAATCTTTGCTATTTTTTTCATTAGTATGTAAATCTTCAAGGTCAAAGTTGGTAATATCCAATGAAAGGTCTAAATACAAAGACTACATATGTGAAATATAAAAGTCATAGCTCCACTAATAAAATCAAAAGGAATGGGCAGGGTTGAAGCTTTTGCAGATAAACAGACAGATAGATGGACATGACAAAAACTATATACCCTCAAAACTTCATTTATGGGGGCATAAAAGTACAAGCACAAAACAAGACTAAGTTATTAATTTATTATATTGTTTCTGGCATTAATTTTTTTTTAATTCACACAAGAGAGAAATGAAATATCTCTAAATTCCAGTCTTATCAGTGTCCTGTTTGTGTGGGATTTTTACCTGCCATTACATGTGTAAATATTCTGCATTGTTAATCTTGAAATTTCTAATAACTGGACTATGCTCTCTCAAATTAGATAAACCATCAAGTCAAAAGCTTATAGGCTCAGTGTTGTGGAACCAATAGTACAGAATTAAGTGATAGCAAAATGTCTAACAGTCTATAAATCCATCTCAATATAATCAATTCTTTCTCCCTCTTCAGATCCTTTTCTCTCCAACAAACTTTTTTTTTCAAAGTGGGTTATGACATCATTCTTAGGAAGAACTGAAATATAAAAATATCATTATACCACCTGATTCATAATGAATTAAATAACACATAACAAGACGCCCATGGACCACAATGCTCACATAGGTTACTTGGTTCTAGTGTTCCACAGAATTTAAAAAAATATTCCTTTTTTCACCTTAGCATAAACATTTGTAATGAGGTTTACTTAATCTTAATAACGTCCTACTGTCCTTCCATCACACTTTGAACTTCATATGCTGATACATATATTTTATTGATAAGAGTTTCTTATTTCTGACCTTGACCTTAATTTTTGTTAAATTATGTTAAGTTTGGTTTCAAGAGTTGTTTCAGATATTTTTATCAAACCTTATATATGTGCAGATACATATTGATTGGATCTATTCAACTTCATAATCATTATTTTACTTGACCTTTCTTTTGACCTTGACCTTTCTTTAAATTAGTGAGTAAAGCTTAGTTTTAAAGAAACTATTCAAGAGACTTTGATTAATATTAATATGCTTACACTATAAACATTAATAAGAGCTATTTAGCTGCATGAACATTCATCATGATATTTTAATAAAAAATTTTATGCTAAACATATTGAATAGCATTTACAAACTAAGAAACTGCAACAACAAAAAAACTGCCCCTGTGCTAAATAATTAATTCTTTCTAACCATTACTGTCCTCTGTACCTTTGTCATCCTCCATTATTTGATGGAAAATCTTCTTCTTTCTTTACAACACAGTTTTCTTTCTTTAAAATCTGCACCCCTTTAAAAATCAAGACTCTTTGTTGCTCCTGAAATTAAATGAGCAAATAATTCTTTAAAAACTAGAGCATAATTTTTATTTCTCATGGTGACAGATGGTTGAGTAAAAAATGTAGAAATTCTCAAATTTAGAATCTATTTTCTTACTCTTAAAAGCTGTGAATTTAAAAACCACCCAGAGGCGTTAGATCCGCTTGCATACTTGCTACACTAACATCTAGTAACAACATCTCACAAAGGGTCAAGTCAGAGGTCAGATTCTATCATCCAATCAAACTGTCACCCATTGAATATTTGTTGAAAGGAATAAGTCTACAGTTGTTCCGAATTTGACCTTAGATGTGACCCTCGATGGGATATTGTTAGATGTTAGAGTAGCAAGTATGCGAGCAGATCTAACATTTAACTTTATTAGTTTGACCCAGAGGTGAACATACTTACTGTAAAATCACATATTTTCGTGGATTCAAACTTTCATGGTTTGAGGAAAAAATTTAGTTCCTGGGAATTTGATTTTGTGGCTGAAGAATTGTTGAGTAGTTTTATATGTAACACTTTACATTTCGTGGTGGACATGAATTTGTGGGTCTCTCCACACCTCCAAAACAACGAAAATTAACCCCCCACAAAAATTTGTGATTTTACAGTTAATGTGCATGTTCATACCCCTTTTAAATAAATGGAAAAGGCTGTCTTTTACCTGGAACTTTTTTTACCATCCCACAGCAGCTCCTTTCTTCAACTTGCATAATCTGCAACATAACAGTTATTCAATAAAAATTGTTTTCATCAATCATAGATTAAATCAGCCAATCAAAACAATTTATCAATAGTCAGACTTTTAACTTAAAGTTTTTTGCTTGTTTTGGAGACGCCACCATTTGCTGGTGGAGAGCTTTAAATTTATTCAATACTCAGCAAATATAGCCATTGAGCAGTGAGGGACCTTTTTTGTGCCAGCACATACTGTGACACAGGACCTCGGTTTATGCCGTTTCATCTTAATGTAGTAGTCCTGGAAGTGCTAGCCACGGATTGCCCTGCTACCTCTTATCACATGGTATATATGTCATGCACCTGCTGTGACGTGTACCTATCATAGCACACTTTTTCAGTTACCGGGTGCAGAGTACAGACAAATCTTTTCAGCTCCATCAATATTGTGCATTGTATATAGTAAATTACATATGAAGGACTGGTCTCCATGTCCCACAGTGGGAACCCATGACATAAGGATCAACTCTTAACTTTGCAACTGTAGAGCAGACAAGTCTTATATGGGCAACTCAACTGACACAAGTCGCAATGTAAATAACAATAGATCTCAATGTAAATAACCTACTTCAGAGAAAATTCAAGTTAAAACTGTAAAACACAATTAAGCTATTTTAAAAACTATTAAAAATATCTGTTAGTAAATATATACACTATATCATTCAATTTAAGGCCACTTTATCTAGATTGGGAACATAAATTCACAATGCAATGGCATGCATTGATGCAATCTCAATCTCCTATACAAAAGTACAGAGATAATTCGAACTAGTTCTTCCGAAGTTGTCGTTTAATAACAACATACTGACAGCTGATTTCTGAGACATTTCCTTTATCGAATGAATGGAATTCACTTCCTTGTACATTAAAATAACGAAATCATCTCTACTTACCGGCAAACCGCCTGCCTTTCACTGGCGCCGTACTCGGCATGTTGATCAGGGATTTTTAAGGGAAGCACATGGTCTTAAACCACGTGATTGTCTTCGGCAGACAAACGTTTACTTTTTCAAGCGTCCAAATAATAATAATCTTTCCAGAGAAAAGAAAATCTGACAAGATTATAGTTCAGTACATCAAAATCACACAAACGTTTGATTTCAAGCGTCTAAATAATAATAATGTTGCAACTTTTTTGGTCGCGATTATTATAATTGTTAGAGACAGATTATAATTGTATGATCGATGTGGAATATAATTATTATAAATTTGAAGCGAAATAAAAATAATGTGTTCGCTCGGGCAAACAAGATTATAATTGTTAAAAGTAAGAATAATTATTAAAATATTGAGGTGAAATAAAAATAATGTTTTAAAACATCGACTGACAAGATTATAATCATGAGGCGAAAAATTATAATAATGTGTCCACATTGACTAGCAAGATTATTATTGTGAAGTGAATCATTATAAATGTAAGACACAATAATAATAATGTGTAAACATTTAACAGAGAAGATTATAATTGTTGCAGGAAAATAATAATAATGTTGTAAAAAGCAAGTTTGGAGGACATAATTATTTTTGGTATAATTATATAGGAAAAAATAATAATAATGTGGGGGTACCCTACGGCTATATATTTTTCGTTAATATTTCGTACACCCGCACTGTGTTTGGGGATACAGAATGTCACCCTGACAAAAAGAAAAACAATTGGAACGTGGAATGCTTTACAGATAGTATCATATATGGCTGCATATCGGATTAATTGCATATCGGATACTTTCAGTAGTTAATATGCAAGTTACTTGGTACCCCTTAGCATCTAGCGTATCGCTTCACAAAATATACATGCCGGAAGAAAAATCACGAAATCAAAACCACTTACTTTCAAAGAGTTATCACAGAGAAAAAATAGAAGACATAGAAATAATCGTGTATAAATGGTTTCCAGTTACTTGACATTTCTCTAGGTTTCATGTAAAGCAATGACAGAGGAAAATAGTTATTAAATGAAAAGGTGTAATGGAATCCCTCAGTCACGCACATTATTGTCAAGAAACTCATCGAAATAAAGACGTTGTGAATTAAGTTACAAATAGGAAAATCCAATTTTCTTTGTATTTTGAGTTTTTAACTTACTTAGAAAAACTAACCGTCATTGATATAATTTCAGAGGTTTGAAACCTTTTTTTTAAATTCTTTGTCTCTCGCTGACTGCTTACAAAATTTATAACTTATCATTTGGAAGGGTTGTACAAAAAATATTAACAAATTTCGTGTAGAAATTTTCCTGTACCTATTTGGCACGTATTTTGGTACCACCAAATTTTACCTCTTGGCCTTGACTTTTGAGTTTGACATACCTTCACAAAAAAACCCCACCAAATTTGACCTCTTCACCCTAACCTGAGAGTTTGAACAACTTCTTAAAAACTTTAACCTTGTCCATAACCTTATAATGGTTGGAGCTATGGCTTTCATATTCCACAGGTACATGTAGCGTACTTGTGATGAGACCTTTCTTTGAGTACCATCAAATTTCATCTCTTGACCTTGACCTAACATTTTGGCCTATTATAAAAGAACAACTACACTTTAACCTAGCCCGTAACTTTTGAGTTGGTGCGGCTATGGTTTTCATATTTGACCTCTTGACCTTAACCTAAGAGTTTGACCTACGTCTTAAAAACTTTAACCTTATACGTAACTTTTGAGTGGGTGGGGCTAGGGTTTTTATATTTCACAGGTACAGTTCGTCTGACAAGACCTTTCCTTGGGTACAACTAAATTTTACCTCTTGACCTCTACCTATGAACTAAACCCACTTCGTAAAAACTTTAACCTAGCTCATAACTTTTGAATGGGTGGGGCTATGCCTTTCATATTTCACAGGTACAGTACCTTTGTCAAGACCTCTCATGGGTACCACCAAATTTGACCTTTTGACCTTGACTTTAACCTAGCCATAGCTTTTGAGTCGGTGCGGCTATGGCTTTCATATTTCACACGTCAGATGCCTTTCTTTGGGTGGGGTTATGGCTTTCATATTTCACAGGAGCCCTTCTTTTGGTACCACCACATTTGACCTCCTGACCTTGACCTTAGAGTTTCATCCACGTCTTAAAAACTTTTACCTAGCCCATAACCTTTGAGTGGGTGGGGCTATGGCTGTCATATTCATGAGCCCGGATCGAAAGATCCAAGGCGTATATTGTTTTTGTCCTGTCTGTTTGTTCTTCGTTTGTTTGTCTGTTTGTCTGCAAAATATAACCTTCGTCATAACTTTTGAACCATGAATGACAGAGACTTCATATTTAGTATGCATACTACACTAAATAAGCTCTTTCAAATGACACCAAGGACGTTGACTTTGACCTATAAGCTAAAATTTTTTTCTGCAAATTTTAACCTTTGCCATAACTTTTGAATCATAAAAGATAGAGACTTCGTATTTGGTATGTATACATCACTGATCAAGATCTTTTGAATGTCACCATTGTCAATGACCATGTGATCTTGACCGTGACCTATACGCTTAATATAGTTTTTTTGTCAGCAAATGTTAACCTTTGCTAAAACTTTTGAACAAAGAAAGATAGAGGCTTCATATTCCACATGCATAAATAATAAATTAAGCTTTTTTACATGACGCCAAGTTCAATGACCTTGTGACCTTCACTGTGTCCTATATGCTAAAAATAGTTTTGTTCCTTCATCATGACTTTTGAACCATGAGAGATATAGACTTCATATTTGGTATGCGTACTTCACTAATCAAGTTCTTCAAATAACACCAAGATCAATGACCATGTGACCTTGACTATGATTTTTATGCTAAAAATATGTTTTCGAACTTTGTTGCCACTGCGCACATAGAGTTTCAAAAACACACCTTGTTAATTCTTGTTTTTGCACCATTATTTACACACTACTTGTTTACTCACCTTGCTGTAATATTTTGATCATGACAAGGGAGTGAACTGTCGACAAGAGATGCTCACCCCTCCATAGCACCTGATCCCACCTCTGATGTTTTAGAGATCCGTGTTTGCTCTGATCCTGATTAATATTAAGAAAATCTGTTGAGCTTGAATACTGCTCGCTTTTTCCATGTATTTAATTGATCATTATGACAATTTATGACGCCCATTTGAAATAACCCTGACCATATATTACACCAAAATGAATTTCCATTTGTCTCTTAAATATTTATCTATTAAATGAGAAAGAGAACGAAATGTTGAAATTATTTTTTATAAGGAAATTATTTGCAAATGTAAATAAATATATCATCTCTAAACATACAAACATGTATGTTATTGGTAATTATTGGGGTTTCTTTTTATTTTTGAGTTTAAAAAAGGGAAAATTAATATTATCTAACATATCGTTGGTTTATTTATATAAAGATAGGAATTTGACAATGTAATAATATCCTCATTTTCACTCAACTAAGTCTTATCATTTTGTCTTTATGCATAGAATCCAAACTTAATTCAGATTGTAAGGACCTATATGTAAGCGGACAGGCACAATCTGGTATTTATGAAATATATCCCTTCGGTAACAATATCCGGGTCAGCGTGTATTGTGACATGGTGACAGAAGGCGGAGGGTGGACAGTAAGATCTCTCTCTCTCTCTCTCTCTCTCTCTCTCTGTTCAACCATTAATTTAACTCCTTTTTCTTTAATCTTTTACTAATTCAATATTTTGAATAAATAATGATTTAAAAAAAAAAAACAAAAAGAAAAAAAAAAAAACAAATAAATGGCTTTACTAGCTTGAATTACATGAACATAATAACATTCTGACAGTAAATGTTTAGAATTACAAAGCAGAATAACATTTTTATAATATTAAATTAAAACCATTTTTTAAAATAATATTTATAAAATATGCACATATTGAATGGTTCCTTTAAAGAATAACGTGTTTGAAACATTTTTCACAAGAAAAGGTAGCAACAAAAACTTATTTACTTTCATTAATGAACCTCTCCAATTTACAAATCCCTAGGCAATCGAGAAGCGGGTCAGTGGATATTTTTATGAATAATCCATTTGAAACATTGTTCACAGTACAACGTAGCAATCAACATCTTCACTATTTTCATTAATAAACCTCTCTTATTAATGAATCTCTAGACAATCCAGAAGCGGGTCAGTGGTTCCGTGAGATTCAACAGAACATGGGCGGAGTACAAGACTGGGTTCGGGAATCCTAACGACTCTTACTGGATTGGTAAATTATATACATTTGTCAGCAAAAATAATTATCTCTAAGTCAAATGCTGTCTGATGTTTTTCATACCATCTGTTAGTCAATTATTTATACACGTAGTTGACGATTAATTTTCCCGTTATTTGCAGAACATGATAATTCATGCTATTTAAAACGATTTCCTTACTTTGATTTCAAAACAAGTAGGTTATTGGTAATTTGGAATTTCTCACTAAGAACTTTATTCGGTAATATCCAATATTTGCCCCCAAAATCAAACTTTGATGGAGATATATTTAATTAAGTTCTTAAACAGGGGAGTATATGCTGACTTCAAAGCACTGAATATTTTCATAAGTAATGACGCCATATGTATGTAATGACGTCACAAACATGACGTAAATTTCAGTTTTTTATGAATTTTACAGAAACATGTACATATTTCGTTGATATTTTGAGCAAAAGTCACCGAGCTCATGTGTGTTCAGGATCAATATTCTAATATAATGTGTAAAATGATAATATAAATGAAATATGTCAATACTATTCCTGAAAAAAACTTGCGCTCTATAAATTTTAAAGCACATTTCAGGAAGTTTTCAAAATCTGACTTTTGTGGTGGCAAATATATGCAATATACCGCATATAGTTCTTTACAATAATATTGTATCTGATATTACAGTCACTGGTACCTTCTTCTTACCCATTTTCCCTTCGCTCAACGTTCGTTCAGCGTGCGTTCATCGTTCGCTCTCCGTTCACAGTTTTGCGTTCACCGTTCAACGTGCGCTCGCGTTAATCTTTCAACGTTCGCTCTCCGTTCCGTTTACATTGCGTTCACCTTCACTTATCGTTCAGTCTTCATTGTTGTTCGGAAGTCCGAAGTGAAAGGACTTTTTGTAAGGATTTACACGTTTATTAATTAAATAATTTATATATCGTGTTTGAAGAATTATTATTTCATTGCAAAAATTATCTATGATATTCATATTTCTATTATTATAGGTCAGCTGTTACTTTATTCATGAAATTTTCCTGGAAAATAATACATTAAGTACCTACATGTATGTAGAACGATGCTAAAATATTAAATTTTAAAAAAAAAGGCAGTGTACAAATACTTCACTCATAGCAACAATTTGTTGTGATGTTTAAGACGACAAATCATTAATGAATGTATAATAATTTATCCAAGTCTTTTACAAGACAAGAATAAATCAAAAAATATTTCTACAGTAACACGTATTTAAAAATACACTTAAGTCTGAGAATTATGAACAGTACTGCAAATATTCACTAAATTAAACATCTAGAGAGTTTATAGAATTGATAGCGTGATGTCAAATTTTAGAAAAGACCAACTGTTCAAAATAGTCTATTATTAGAAAAGGAAAATCCCTTCCTTCAACGTACCTAAATATATGTCTGCCATTCAGTATAATTAAGACCCCCCCCCCTTCCCCCCGGTGCCTTTTCTCCCGTAATAGAATTCTTAGTAAGTATTTCAGTATTTAATTAGTTCGTATTAATGTGTATTGAACCACAAGAAAATCAGTCTTAAACCAACATCAAACAGTCATTAAACAATAGTATTTTAGAATACACTTGTGCCGACAGTAATACTAGTATTTCAAATTGACAAGGAATATGTTTCAAACTCAATTTAAAACTAAATCCTTTCAAGTATAAAAACCCATTATTCTTTTCTGCAGGAATGCTAAAATTAGGTCGAAAAATGATAGGGAAAAATATTGAAACTTCTTGGAAATACTAAGTGACTGCCTTTGGCAACTTTTTTCGGTAAAACGTGATTTCCACACCTCCACTGTGTCGAATGATATTGTTTGACAGGACAAACACACGTGGACTTCTTGTGAACCGTGTGAACTTGATGACGGAAAATAAAAGCCAATGATTACTGTCAAATGGAATTGCTAAACTAAAAAAATGATAACCTTTACAGCATGGAATATTTAGGAAAATTTTTATCTAATTCAACAGACATCTGAGAATTGAGAGGGTATCTCTCTCTCTCTCTCTCTCTCTCTCTCGTATACTGTAAACGTGGTTATATTGACGAGTTGAAAAATTGACGATTTTGTGTTTACGAAAATTGACGAGTGTTAATTTTGACGAAATATTTAATCAAGAGTTATGTATCTTTGAATTCACGGGGATAAAAGGCAGCGCAGGAATCACTAAAATTTAATTTTTGAACAGACAATGTACAATGTGTAAGATTGTAGAAACTATCTAAGTGTGTAAGATTTGATTAAATAAATTGCCCCCTTGTAATTTGTTCTCATTATAAGCGGTCAATTACCTGGGGTGACAAACTAGGTCAACGTGATCATTACGGTAAGTTGCGCATGCAGTATTTGATACACTAGTTTAGATTCAATGGTTTTTAAAAATGTGATTATATATCACTGTGCTTTCATAACTAATTAAAAAGGAATTTAACATTTACTTAGATCTAGTTTTTAATAGGGGAAACCCGAGAAAATTAAGCGGTAATGTCAATGTCTGTTGTGACGCGCTATATATGATATGAAGTTTGACGAGTGTTAATTTTGACGAGAAAAGAAAAATCGTCAATATAGTCAAAATTAGCACATCGTCAAAATTTCCACGTTTACAGTATTACTCTGTTCAATAAAAACTATGACAGCACATTACTTATTTAGTTTTGAAAATTTAATCTATCACAAATAACTTTTGAATGACTCTTAATTTTCATCATCTTGCCGGGTATAAAAACGGCCGTGAAATGTCTACATATACATGTAGAAGTATACATGTAGAAGTTAGCTAAAATTATAATCATAAAAGAATACAAAAGACACAAAACTAAGAATATTTTGCCTTAGAATTTTAAAAAACGAAAGGTATGGAATACATCAACAGAAAAAAAAAATCCGTTATTTTTCTCAGAGTCGCCTTTGCCCGGAAATACATGTATGGTTGTTTCAACCGCGTACAATGTAATTAATTTATTCTATAAGTAGTAGTTTTATCTTCTAAAGTCCACATTATTTCATTAGAGAAAAGATAAGAATATTTACTATATTTATAAATAGATTAATTTTATTTTAAAACTACACGCGTTCGGTACATGTAACAAATACAAATGTTTTACGGCAATTAAAATCGTGTTATAAAACTATTGATTTACATCAAAGGTGCATATTATATGTAAAGACAATTTTTTTTTGATTATTTATTTATTTATGTACTGTGTATTTATCTTAAAGCACCTGAAATTAGAATTAAAGGATAATTTCAATGCAAAGAAAAGATCGGAGGCCTTCCGAATAAATCATTCATCTTGCGTTCACCGTTCGTTCACTTTCACTTTGCGCTCGCGTTAGCGCTCTGTTTGCGTTCTGCGTTCACTGTTCACACATCGTTCACAAGGTTGCGTTCAGCGTTCGCACATCGTTCACTCACCGTTCACTCTGCGTTCGTTCACCGTCCGTTCAGCGTTCGTTTACCGTTCAGGTTGGAAAGAAGAATGTTTCAGGGACTGTACATGACAACATCCCTGAAAAAAAAAAATGTTTTGTTTGATAAATGCTTAATGCATATATATAAAAGGACTATAACATGTTATAGGTAATGACGTAATACATCAACTTACCAAGGGAAGGAACTCCTCCCTCTACGTCTCTATCACACTGCGTAATGGGACAAAGCTCTATGAATTATACAACCAGTTCTCTGTTGCTGATGAATCCATTAACTACAGACTTGTTCTTGGAGGACCAGCTACCGGGACCCTGGGTAGGTAAAAGGAAAAGGGATGTTTACTTTAAATGGCGATCAATAAGTAGTGAGAGATAGAGATAAGTCTGTCTGTTTCTTGTGACAGGTGAAGTACTAGAAGCTCTCTCTCTCTCTTTCAGGAACAGTTCTATTGTTAGGTAAGTATTCTGGTGACATGTAAACAACTAGGAACCTTTTCTCTGAGGACCAGTTCTATTGGTAGATAAGTATTCTGGTGACAGGTTAACAACTAGAGACTCTCTCTCTCTCTCTCTCTCTCTCTCTTTCTTTCTTTCTCTCTCTCTCTCTCTGAGGACAGTTCTGTCGTTAGGTAAGCATTCTGGTGACAGGTAAGCAACTAGACTCTCTCTTTCTCTCTCTCTCTCTCTCTTCTCTCTCTCTCTCTCTCTCTCTCTCTCTCTCTCTGAGGACCAGTTCTGTCGTTAGGTAAGATTTCTGGCGACAGGTAAACAACTAGACTCTCTCTATCTCTCTCTCTCTATCTATCTCTCTCTCTCTCTCTCTGAAGACCAGTTCTGTCGTTAGGTAAGTATTCTGGTGACAGGTAAACAACTAGACTCTCTCTATCTCTCTCTCTCTCTCTCTCTCTCTCTGAGGACCAGTTCTGTCGTTAGGTAAGTATTCTGGTGACAGGTAAACAACTAGACTCTCTCTATCTCTCTCTGATGGCCAGTTCTATTGTTAGATAAGTATTGGGAGGAATGAATGTATATTAATGTTGCGCAAGTACCGAAAATAAAAGTCCATTCCGTATGAACGATATGTGCTTTAAGACAGTACCCCCTTGATTATACGCCCTGGGTCCAAAGATATCTTTATTCATCTTTTTTTTCCATATCTTCTAGTACAGTCGATATGAACAATCAACAAAAAATAACATCGAATTTATTTAAAGAAAAAACTGTTGTATTACTTATCTTATAATACTGCTGGTGTGATAAAAAAATTAATTCTCCAACAATGGAGAAGAAGATGATTTCTAATGAATAACGCGTTTATAATATGGAAAAAATATTGTTTCCCGTACAGTAAATTTAAAGATGTGCAACACCAAAAAAAAAATAAAATAAAAATCAGATTGTGCCTAATATATTTTCACTTTATCAGTTGATGTGATTGATTATTTTGTAAATATCCTTTATTTATATCAAGTATAAGCTTACCAGTTTTATGTTTAAAGAAGCTTTAAATATTTATGAATTTTTTAAATTCATTGAAATTAAATTTTAGTATACAGTCAGAATAAAACATCGAATGACAGACAACAGAAAATAAAACAAACAAGCAATACTTTTGTCAGAATTCTTTGCTTCTTTTAATAAATAAAATAATAAAATAATAAAATTTAATACTGAATAATGCATGTTTTTCCATTATTTGAAAGTTTTATGTAAGTAATAATGATCTAAGAGGTGTACGTTTAATATTTTATCTTTGATTACTGTAGGAGACCGTATGCTTGACACCGGGAATTCTTTCAGAGATCTGTCCGGGATGTCGTTCTCCACCCTGGACAGAGACCACGACGGAGCTTTTGGTTATAACTGTGCTCTTTATAATGGAGGAGGAGGAGGCTGGTGGTATAACAACTGTCACCACGCCAATCTCAACGGTCCCTGGTCCCCGGCATACTGGCACTATCCATGGTGGCCTACCGTGACGAATAGTACGGATATAAAGGAGACACTCATGATGATAAAGCCCCACTGACTGTGTTATATCTTACATATTGAACAGTATATTGTAATTTGAATATTTAATCCCTTTTATAGATGTGTATAGAAAATGTGCATTGATTGAAAAATGTATATTAAAGTTTAACATTGAATCCAATTTATCGTTATGGAAAGTACATGTTAATACAAAGTCAAATACTTTTATATCAAATCAAAATGGCTATAGTCTTGTTATAACGGTGCCTTCGATGTATTATTACAAGGTAACAAACTTTAAAAGATAAAATAGTATTATGTGTTTAAATTTTATTGAACAGTCCTATAAGGTTCTGAAAATAGTGTTTTAATGAAAAATAGTGATATAATAAAAATAGTATTATAATGAAAATAGTGTTATAATGAAAATAGTGTTATAATGAAAATAATGTTATAATGAAAATGGTGCTTTACTGAAAATAGTGTTATAATGAAAATAGTGTTATAACCTGAAATCCTAAAACAAAGTAACCCAATAAACTCTCTGCTTATAAAATTTTTGTTTTGTATTATTATTGTTAGTTGTCATTTTTTAATAAATTATATATTTTAAAGCATATAAATAATGAAAAAAAATATTTCTATACACTTCATATATTTTTAATGACCCCCGTGAAAGGTCAGATGACTGAGGAGAAGTAGTAAATAACTCTACCAGTCTACACGTGTGTAACTCTATCAGTCTACACGTGTGTAACTCTATCATTCTACACGTGTGTAACTCTATCAGTCTACACGTGTGTAACTCTATCAGTGTACATGTGTGTAACTCTATCAGTCAATCATCTTCATATACGTAACAAATGTAGTTTAAATACGTAGATTTTTTTTCATATTTCAAATATTTGTCGTTTCTTGCTCGTGTACAACAATGTAAGTATAAAGTTTGTGGAAATGCTGGTTTTGAATGCCGAATCAATGAATTGTAGAACAAATGATTGTATAATTTTTTTATGTAATGAAGGCTGTGAAAGAACAACTTCATAATCGTAAAAACAAACGTTGCGATCATTTGGAGCACTTTAAAGTTTTTAAGATAGCTTCAAAAACTTTAACGTTATATTGATATAATTATATGTTAGTCTTTTAGACTTTAATGCTACCGATCATGCAATGCAAAAAATTACAATTTACAACGCAAGATTTACTGCGCACATTTGGGGTATATTTCTCTGTTTTTCTGCATTGGAAATTAACCGCATTTCCTTCCCTGATTTGCTCAATGCTTTATCAACAACCTGTCAATTGTATCCTACTTCCTTCCCTAATTTGCTCAATACTTTAGCACCAACATTGTATCCTCCTTCCTTCCTTTTATCATCGTCTCTGTAGACTAATATTTTTTTTTTACTTTTCTTACATCTTACAAAAAAATTAAGAACAGGTTTTTATTTTATTTTTTTTATGTTCATTCAGACAAAAGGTTTGTCTCCCAGTGCATGTCGGATTAGACAGTTTTTAATTTGATTTCACTGTACTTTCTGCCTTCCCTCTTTTAAGTTAATGTCAATTTATAGAATAGGGTTATAGGGTTATGGGGTTTTAGCATTACTAAAGAGTGGAATACCATTTCTTATTCGTAAAAAACAAATGTAATAGCATGAAAATCAACCTTCGAGTACTACAAAAAATGAAATAATAATTCTCACTCATAGGAATTTTTTACAATAGGAATATGAATGGTTTATAGTGTACTAGTGACTCGTATCTAAGAAGGTAGTGTTGTTCATGAACAGTAGCACTTTTACAAGATGAGACGGGAAATTATAGACATAAAATACGCCTTTAACGTACTCAAGCAACTACTGGTAAAAAAAAATAAGACACGGAATAGTCGTTATCTGGCTTAAATTGGAAGTAATAATTTTGTATGGAGGATTTGGGCCGAATTTGATTGAAGGAGTTTAAAGACAAGACGGTAGGAAGCTATTTGTGTTCGGAGGTGGGGTACAAAAACTCACTTTAAAAGAAAGGGGGAATAACCTAGCTTACCAAGCAAGCTTTTTCGAAGCAAAAAGAGCCTGATTATTAACTCTAAATGTACGCATCCTTTAAATGACTTGGTATTTTTGCATATTATTCTAATATATCGGCAAAATAAGGATTTTTATTCTTTTTATTTACTGTGTCAAAACTTCTCTTTATCAAAATTAAACATACATTTTCTTTAATGAAAAATAAGTCTTGCAAAACGCGTAAAACTTTGTTCCTTTTCAATCTAATGCTTTTACTATTGATGAATATATAAGGAGCTTTAAATTTTAATGTGAATTTTAAAACAAAGATACTTTAAATCAATACTTAAGACATACGCTGACCTGCGTTAGACCATTATCTTTAACTAAATTGTTTATATAGTTTTATGGATTTTAGTTTACCAAATCATGACATAGATATGACATGTATGATCGTTCTACGGGGAATGTGCACACCTCAACTTTTGATGTTTTATTAGGTTCGTCCTTGCTCTACTTAAAATTTTCCTTTTTTCTAAGAGTTTGAGCTTGATTTCTTTTCTTTAAATTAAAAACAAACGGGGGTAACAAATAGAATTTAAGCCAAAAATTGACTTAAGCGGTGCAAATCTGGAGCACAACAAACAAAGATCTTCATCAATATCAAAGTTGGGATCAAGAGCCAAGGAGGATTAAATATACCCTGCCGACTGGTCATACCCGCCGAATGCTCATCGTCATGATCGGGAAAACGGTAAAATCGGTAGAAAATTCAATATTTGTATATAATGACAATTAGTATAAAAACGCAACCAGTGTTTGACATTTTTAAATGAAAGGGCCATCGTATCGACAATAACTTCAAACGAGACTGTTGATATCCTTCATTTACTAGCTTCTTTATAGCGTATCTAGTTAGGTCTTTCCACCTTTCTGTGGAAAGACCTCTTGAAATGCTTATGTTTATTATTATTAGGTCTTTCCAATGAATTAATTAACTGCGCATTAAATTACTTCGCATTAGCTCCATGTGAACGCTAAAGGAAGCTTATTCAAATTAAATTTTGACACATGTGTAAGGCCTGAATTAAGTCACAGGCCCCATGTCAATAGTTAGATTTAGATATCAGTGCTAGGTTTGGTTGAAAAATAAAGGAAAATTATGTTAATCACTAAATTGTATAAAAAACACTATGATTTTTATGTCAATTGAATCTGCTCGGCACAAATTATGTGAATAATAAATGACGTCATAATATCATTGCTGATCTCCCTAATGTAGAAATAAAATTTTGATTCGCATAAGTTTACTTTGCTTTAGCTGTCGTGTGAACACAATTTAATTCGCATTATTTTTTTACTTCTCATTTATTAACTGTGAATTAAACTCTCCATGTGAAAAGGGCATAAGGCTTAAGTAAACTTTTCCAACTAAGAAGTGTCTGGCATCTGTTTATCATACATAATTATCACCAGGTTAAGGATGGGGCCACAATGGAAATCAAAGTTTTACACCAAAATACAAAGGAAAGATCATTAGAAATCTTCGAAGGCCATGATTAGTCAAGGAAATAGAAAGCATCATCAGTTGATGTAGATTTAAGCTTGTTCAAATCATGCCCGCTTCCCCTCCCCTTAGGATTGGGCCCAGTAGGAATTATTACTTTTTCAATACTGAAAACCAAAGAGCTAAGGTGAGCAATGTGACCCATGGGTCTTTATTTGACCTTCATCATTTCTGTGCAAAATATCCTAGTGTTTGTTCATTTTGCAAGGTTTTTTTTTCTCCCCGTACTATGCCATTATGAAATTGTCAAAAGAAGTTTAAATATCTTTTTTTAAATTCATGCAAGTTACAAAGGATATTGTGAGAAAATAGGGAGGTTTTATTTTTGATAAAGGGAAACAACTCTTGCAAATGTACATTTTTTATTCATGTAAGAATTTATGCCAAGTCAGTTCACACAAGAAAAACCCAGTTTGCTGTCACATTGGGAGCCCTCCACTTGTCATAATTATCATGAAAATTAAAACTTCTCCACCCTACCAAGTTTTCCCATGATTATGTGCGTCAATGATAATTATAAAGACTCTTGTGTTTTAAGTTATTTTCAGGGTTCAGGAACCATAAATTTGATGTTGGAGTTTGAACTTCACCCTGACAGACTTTGAGCACATCATAAATTTCAGACCTATGGACAAAAATCTGGCAGCCATGATAAATATCAGAGAAATCTCCTTGGAAGAGTGTGCCGGTCTGGACAAAAAGTTGCAATGTGAATAACTTGGAACAAAAAAGAGTCTTGTCAAATTTAAGAGAATTCTTGATGAAAGATTGCATGTGTTGTTCCTGTTCCATGAACTTTGTCTTTTTAACATTATTTAACACTTCATTTGAAGTGATGCATTTTTGACACATTTTCATTATTGAAGTATTTACATTTGATACTCTATTTAACTAGTGGGCCAAGAAAGGTGAATACTCATGTGGAATCATTGTCAGATAGGGTAGATTCAAGTTTGTACATTGTACAAATCATGACCCCCTGGATGTAGAGTGGGGCCACACTGAGAGTTCAAACTTTTAGGAAAAAAGGCCACAGTCAAAAATATATAAGCTTCCTTATTTAGTGTAGGTTCAATTTTGTCAAATCATACCCCTCCCTTTTAGGGGTATGTCAGGACCATTTATGCATTTAAGTTCTTCAATACTAAACTGATTTTTGCTTTTTTCTTAGCCACATTGCATAGGTGAACCAGTTGGTCCCTGAGTCTCTTGTTAACTCTGTATATTATATATATTTACCAAAATATTGAGGCATTTTCTTTTTGAATATTTTGCAATTAGAATTTTTTAAAAAAATTTCCTGAAAGTAATTTGCACATTTATTTAATTTAAAGTTGTCTGGTAATGATGTGTTATTGAATGGATATATTAAATAGTGATTTTTTTCTGGTGTTCTTTTGGACTTGAATGACAAACATATAATGGAAGGCATGTTGGAAAAGTTGGAGCTCTGTCATATACATTTGATACTTGTAGATCCAAATATTGTTCACCAACATTGGAAATACAAGTTCAAAATATGGGAGCTACTATATGGCCTATATACTGTATGTGTACTTAAAAAAGTGGGCTTCATATTTATGTCTGATAATCTGTAATATGTATACAAATGCCTTTTAATGAGTTACGCAGTACCTTCACATACATGTACTTGACCTTGAGAGGGAATTCGCACTCAAATCTAGTATTGAAAAAAAAACTTGCATGCAAGTAGATTTCCAAACAAGATATGTTTGTGAAACACTGATGCCCCAGTATGGCAACATAGTGAAGATTGAGCTTCTCTTAAATGCAAATTTAATATATTGATACCCAAAGTACATGAAGTAGGGTCTCCTAACTGGAAATACAATTGTGAAACATGAAAACCCTATCACCATCTGTTCCCAGTTTATGGTCAGGCAAAAGTTTTTTCATAAGTACCGAAATCTTCAAGATCAAGGTCATAAGCTCAAAGTTATTGGTATTGAATGAAAGGTATTGTTACAAAAAATACATATGGGAAGTAAAAAAGCCCTAGCCCTTACTCTTCAAAAGTTATTGCCAAGGTTAATGTTTTTTCATAAGTCCTGGAATGTCAAGGTCAAAAGGTCAAGGTTTTGGTATCCAATAAAAGGACTTGCCACAGAAAATACATATGTAAAGTATGGAAGGCTTGGAAGCCCTAGCCCTATTACAATTTATAAGTTATTGATAAGGTTAAAGTTTTTTCACAAGTCCGGAAATCTCCAAGGTCAAAAGGTTAAAGTTATTGGTATCCAATAAATGATCCTGCCACATGTGAAGTATTGAAGCTCTAGCCCTAACCGTTTAAAAATTTTGGTTGCATTTTTTTTAAAAGTAAGTCAAACTCTGAGGTCAAGGTCAAAGGTCTATAGGTATCAAATGATAGGTCTTGTCACAAGGAATAAATTACCATTTATAAGTTATTGATAAGGCTAAAGTTTTTTCCCAAGTCGGGAAATCTGAGATTTCCGGACTTGTGAAAAAACTTTAACCTTATCAATATCTCCAAGGTCAAAAGGTCAAAGTTATTGGTATCCAAGAAATGATCATGCCACATGTGAAGTATTGAAGCTCTAGCCCTAACCGTTTAAAAATTTTGGTTACATTTTTTTTTTAAAGTAAGTCAAACTCTGAGGTCAAGGTCAAAGGTCTAGGTATCAAATGATAGGTCTTGTCACAACGAATAAAAAAACTAAAGTATAAAGCAATAGTTCGTACTCTTGAATATATTTTGTCAAGGTTTGTTTTTTTTTACAGTAGGTCAAACGCCAAGGTAAAGGTCAAAGTTCTTGGTATCCAATGAAGGGTCTTCTCATAAAGATTACATGTGTGAAGTGTGAAAGCTCTACCCCTTGCAATTCAAAAGTTATTGCCTATGTTAAAGTTTTTTAGGAAGTTTTGGGGTGTATAGTATTTGTTGTGTCCATCTGTCTGTTTGTCCACAAAAACTTTAACCTTGCCCATAACTTTGTTTTTGTAGAGCCATGACTTTCATATTTCACATGTGTATTCCGACCTTTCTTTGGGTACCACCAAATGTGACCTTTTGACCTTGGAGTTTGACCCACTTTTACATGAAAATTTTTAACTTATACTTTGCCCATATCTTTTAACAGTAGATACCAGGACATTTATACTTCACATATGTATTTTTTTCAAGAAACCTTTCATTGGATACCAACAAACTTAACCCTTTGACCTTGTATATTACCGTATCTGTGAAAAAAACATAACTTTGACTATAACTTCTGAACGGTAAAGGACAAGGCTTTCATACTTCATATATGTAATCCTTGTGAGAAGACCCTTCTTTGGATACCAAGCATTTTGACCCTTTGACATTAACCTTTAAGTTTGACCTACTTTAAGAAAGCAATCATTGACGATAACTTTTAAAGGGTTAGGGCTGGTGCAGTGGTGCTTCCATACTTCACATATTTAATCCTTGTGACATGACCTTTCATTTGATAACAAGAACTTTGACCTTGGAGTTTGACCTACTTTTAACAATGTTCAACCTTGGCAATAACTTCTGAATGGTTAGGGCTAGGGCTTCCATACTCTACATAAGTGTCCTATGTGGCAAGACCTTTCATTGGATATCAATTACCTTGACCTTGGAGATATTTGTACTTATTGAAAGTACTTTAACATTGGACTACTTTCAAATTCACAATTGTTTTCTAGTGAGAATACCCTACTTTTGGTACCAATTAATTAAATTTGCATTTAAGAAAAGTTTAATCTTTGCTATTTTTTTCATTAGTATGTAAATCTTCAAGGTCAAAGTTGGTAATATCCAATGAAAGGTCTAAATACAAAGACTACATATGTGAAATATAAAAGTCATAGCTCCACTAATAAAATCAAAAGGAATGGGCAGGGTTGAAGCTTTTGCAGATAAACAGACAGATAGATGGACATGACAAAAACTATATACCCTCAAAACTTCATTTATGGGGGCATAAAAGTACAAGCACAAAACAAGACTAAGTTATTAATTTATTATATTGTTTCTGGCATTAATTTTTTTTTAATTCACACAAGAGAGAAATGAAATATCTCTAAATTCCAGTCTTATCAGTGTCCTGTTTGTGTGGGATTTTTACCTGCCATTACATGTGTAAATATTCTGCATTGTTAATCTTGAAATTTCTAATAACTGGACTATGCTCTCTCAAATTAGATAAACCATCAAGTCAAAAGCTTATAGGCTCAGTGTTGTGGAACCAATAGTACAGAATTAAGTGATAGCAAAATGTCTAACAGTCTATAAATCCATCTCAATATAATCAATTCTTTCTCCCTCTTCAGATC
>PRKT01001486.1:66939-77116 GCA_003671525.1 Saccostrea glomerata
CATTGAATATTTGTTGAAAGGAATAAGTCTACAGTTGTTCCGAATTTGACCTTAGATGTGACCCTCGATGGGATATTGTTAGATGTTAGAGTAGCAAGTATGCGAGCAGATCTAACATTTAACTTTATTAGTTTGACCCAGAGGTGAACATACTTACTGTAAAATCACATATTTTCGTGGATTCAAACTTTCATGGTTTGAGGAAAAAATTTAGTTCCTGGGAATTTGATTTTGTGGCTGAAGAATTGTTGAGTAGTTTTATATGTAACACTAAATACATTAGTGGAGGACATGAATTTGTGGGTCTCTCCACACCTCCAAAACAACGAAAATTAACCCTCCACAAAAATTTGTGATTTTACAGTAAATGTGCATGTTCATACCCCTCTTAAATAAATGGAAAAGGCTGTCTTTTACCTGGAACTTTTTTTACCATCCCACAGCAGCTCCGTTCTTCAACTTGCATAATCTGCAACATAACAGTTATTTAATAAAAATTGTTTTCATCAATCATAGATAAAATCAGCCAATCAAAACAATTTATCAATAGTCAGACTTTTAACTTAAATTTTTTTGCTTGTTTTTATGTTGTTTAATGTCCCTCTCAAGAATTTTTCATTCATATGGAGAGGCCACCATTTGCTGGTGGAGAGCTTTAAATTTATTCAATACTCAGCAAATATAGCCATTGAGCAGTGAGGGACCTTTTTTGTGCCAGCACATACTGTGACACAGGACCTGGGTTTATACCGTTTCATCTTAATGTAGTAGTCTTGGAAGTGCTAGCCTCGGATTGCCCTGCTACCTCTGATCACATGGTATATATGTCATGCACCTGCTGTGACGTGTACCTATCATCGCACACTTTTTCTGTTAACGGGTGCAGAGTACAGACAAATCTTTTCAGCTCCATCAATATTGTGCATTGTATATAATAAATTACATATGAAGGACTGGTCTCCATGTCCCACAGTGGGAACCCACGACATAAGGATCAACTCTTAACTTTGCAACTGTAGAGCAGACAGTCTAGTATGGGCAACTTAACTAACACAAGTTGCAATGTAAATAACAATAGATCTCAATGTAACCTACTTTTCAGAGAAAAATTCAAGTTAAAACTGTAAAACACAATTAAGCTATAAAAAACTATTAAAAATATCTGTTAGTAAATATAGTAGTTTTATATGTAACACTTTAAATTTCGTGGAGGACATGAATTTGTGGGTCTCTCCACACCTCCAAAACAACGAAAATTAACCCCCCACGAAAATTTGTGATTTTACAGTAATGTGCATGTTCATACCCCTTTAAAATAAATGGAAAAGGCTGTCTTTTACCTGGAACTTTTTATACCTTCCCACAGCAGCTCCTTTCTTCAACTTGCATAATCTGCAACATAACAGTTATTTCATAAAAATTGTTTTCATCAATCATACATAAAATCAGCCAATCAAGACAATTTATCAATAGTCAGACTTTTAACTTAAAGTTTTTTGTTTGTTTTTATGTTGTTTAAAGTCCCTCTCAATAATTTTTCATGCATATGGAGATGCCACCATTTGCTGGTGGAGAGCTTTAAATTTATTCAATACTCAGCAAATATAGCCATTGAGCAGTGAGGGACCTTTTTTGTGCCAGCACCTACTGTGACACAGGACCTCGGTTTATACCGTTTGATCTGAATGTAGTAGTCCTGGAAGTGCTAGCCTCGGATTGCCCAGCTACCTCTGATCACATATGTATATAGGTATATATGTCATGCACCTGCTGTGACGTGTACCTATCATCGCACACTTTTTCTGTTGCCGGGTGCAGAGTACAGACAAATCTTTTCAGCTCCATCAATATTGTGCATTGTATATAGTAAATTACATATGAAGGACTGGTCTCCATGTCCCCCAGTGGGATTCGAAGTCGGAACATAAGGATCAACTCTTAACTTTGCAACTGTAGAGCAAACAGTCTTATATGGGCAACTCAACTGACCCAAGTCGCAATGTAAATAACAATAGATTTCAATGTAAATAACTTACTTCAGAGAAAATTCAAGTTAAAACTGTAAAGTACAATTAAGCTATTAAAAAACTATTAAGTACAGCTATTTATAAGAACCAGGCAGAAATGAAAATAAGTGATTCATGATAGTGATAGATTTTCCAAAAACTATCATATTTACATTAAGATACATCAAACTAAATACTTAATCACAGTTATAATTGGATTTCATGCATGGTTGATTAAAAAATGAATTCAGTATATACCCAATTGCACTGAAACAGTCAACAATATCCATTGAAAGGTGTCTGTACGTGCAGGTGATTTTTTAAGAAGGCCCGCACTCTCCTTGAATGTGAATTATAAAATATTGAACATCTAGCATCAAAGAGTAAAAAACAATTAAAAAACCCATGGGTTATTTTAATTACGAAAAGATATTGTGATTTTAAATTATGTAAAAACATGAAATTCTAGTTATCTCCCTTGGCACTCTTCAGTAAAAGGAGTTGGAAAGAGTGTATTCAACTCTTCAGTTAAGAAGGTGATGATAAGAAATGTTTGTGATTTCATCTTCATTTTTGAAGTTTTGTCGGTTTTCATACATCCAAGGGGCATATAAGTCTAAAATTTTTATTAGAAAAATATAAGCTTACGATAAAAAAAAAAATACTGCCTGCAATTTGCTTAATTTTATCTGACAAAAACAAAATTTTATTTCCTAAACATGCTAAATGAGAACAGAGTTTGAGTGTTTTGAAAAAGGCTAACTTGTTTAACAATAACATCAAAAACTACTTAAATTCATTTAATTTTGGGGAAAAACATTTGATTTTGTACTGGAAGTTGAACACTAGCTCGCTGCTGGGGATTACAGTATGATGAGTATCTCTCCTTTCCGTCGATACTCCCTTAGTACTGCGTGATATACACAGTCGACAGGAAGAAGTCCTCGACCTCAGCATACATGAAGTCATAGCAAGAAGTAGTGAAAGCAACAGCAGAGATTGGATGGAGCATAATTTTTTCTATGTCTCGGCGCCTCTCTAGGGATGTCGTATTTATATCAGGTATTTAACACAATAACTCAGACTAATGTCTAAACCAAGACACTATTGACTATTTTTTTCAAATTGAAAAAGGGGAAAGTCAAGATAAATTGATAGCAAACATACAGGCTGACTGCTAGTAAAGTTATCAGTCATGCTAAAATTCTACCAGCCTGAGAAAATAATTGTCTTTTGTAAAATTGATTTTGAAACTAGAGGTACTGTGAGCAATGAGCAAATGATACCCCCCCCCCCCCTGCCTCCCATATGAATATAATAGTGTCCATGTTTTGCCATACTTTCGTACAATACCACTATTTTTTGCCTAATTTTTCTCTTAAACACACGGAATCTCAGGAGCTTCCTGGGGGCTTTGCCCCCTGGACCCCCTTCATTCAAACTGTGATATGACTAACATATGACTGTACTTTGGTACATAACTATCAAGACCCCTTGCCTGAACAAAGTTATCCACCCCCCTCCCCTTTTAATCACAAATCCTGTACTGCTCATATTAAATACCATTAGTTGATTCGGAAGCGATTAATCAAATTAATAAATTTTAATAAATGAAAACTTTAAACAACTCCAGCTTTATTTCAAACACTGTTTTCAGAATGGGTCCTTCTTAAAGTCGGGAATATTTAATTAAGCCCTGAAAAAAAACCCATATGTTATGGCAAAACCATAATTACTATTTTTCTTATTCATTTAATCAAAATATAGAATTGTGCCCTTTCAAACTCTGTATTTCCAAACTTATATGTGTATGATATTCTTCGAATGCATTTCCTTTTATTTTAATTATAAATAAGGGTGGGGAGTCCTTCAAAATTTAATTGACAAGCAAAATAACCAATAAAATACTGGCCTGGTAGTTATAGTTTTATCAGTTGAAACGGGGGAAGGGGGTGTTAATCTCCCCAAAAAATCTGAAAAAAGCCAAAAAACCTTATCTGATTCTGAATGGGGGAGGGGGGGGGGGATGGAAGCATTTTCTCGTAGTGTAGATTTGTTCAAATCATGACACCCCCCCCCCCCCAGGTATAGGGTGGGGCCACAATAAAAGTTCAAATTTGTAGGGAAAGACTCACATTTAGTCAAAAATAAGTACCCCGTCAGCATCCTTGGTGTAGATTCAGTTATGTTCAAATCATACCCCTCCCTCTCTCTCTCCCTTACAGGGAGAGGTCAGGACCATGTATGCTTTTAAGCTTTTCAATGCAAAGGTGATTTTTTATTTTTATCCAAGCCAGGTGAGTGATGTGGCCCTGGGTCTCTTGTTAAATCATTTATCTGCACATATATGTACAGTACAACTCGGTTATAACAAACTCAATGGGACCTGTAAAAGTACTTCGCTCTATCCATAATTCGTTATATCCATATTTGAAATTCGTAAAATTTTACATGTATGTGGAAGCCAAATAGGAGTAAAAGATGTATTATTGTAACACAGTGTCATCTTCATTATTTTGTTCAATCCATACAAATGTTTCTTTGAAAATTGGAAACTGAAATCAGCAAAAAGTTAGAAATTAAAATTTATAAAATGCAGCATATCTAAACAGATTTTTTGTTGTTGAAAAAAACCCTTTTCAGATGAGCAAGGCTGTACTAGTCATGCTAATATTCAGAATCAAATAACAGCTAACTACTTGAGGCAAGGATAGCGTGAGGGTTAAAGAAGGAGTTACATCACTTGAAAATTTAGAGAAGAATTGTAGAGCTGAGATTTTTAGCTCACCTGAGCCGAAGGCTCAAGTGGGTTTTTCTGATCACATTTTGTTCGGCGTCCGTCTGTCTGTCTAGCTGTCTGTCTGTCTATAAACTTTTCACATTTTCAACTTCTTCTCAGGAACCGCTGGGCCAATTTCAACCAAACTTGCCTCAAAGCATCCTTGGGTGAAGGGAATTCAAGTTTGTTCAAATGAAGGGCCACACCCTCATTCAAGGGGAGTTAATTGGGAATTAATGAAAATTTGGTGGTATGTTTTAAAAGTCTTCTTCACAAGAACCACTGTGCAAGGAAAGATGAAACTTATGGGTAAACATTCTAGATTCAAGTTTGTTCAAATCATGTACCCCCGGGGGTAGGGCGGGGCCAAAATGGCCGACCAAAGTTTTACATAGAAATATATAGGAAATTTCTTTAAAAATCTTCTTCTCAAGAATTGCAAAGCCATGATTGGTCATGGGACTACTTTTGGATTAAAACTTTTCAATAATAAACCAATTTCTACTTTTTCATAACCACAGTGCTCAGGTGAGCGATGTGACCCATGAGCCTCTTGTTCTCAAGAACCACAGGGCCAATTTTTACCAAACTTGCCAGGCTAAGACTTAGAAAAGCAAAAATAAGGAGCCACTGGGTCAGAAAAGCTGAAACTTATGTTAAAGCATCCAGGGGTTAATTGTAGATTCTAAATTGTTTATTTAAACCATGTCCCCCTCTCCCTAAGAATAGGCCTAAACCACAATAGGTATTACAAGTAGGAAAATCTGGTGTACTGTAGAACAGCAAGACCAGTTACTCTGGTGAGTGTTATGGACCATGGCCTTCTTGTATTCATGACCTTGATCATAGAAAAAACGAACCTTGGCTACTCTCTTCAACAGCAACAAGAAAAAATTGCTTTATGGAATGCTTATTTTCATTAACAAAGTTCAAATTTTGAATTATGTTTTTTCCAGATTGATGAATCAACCACATGCATTATGTCAGAGGAATTTAGCTGGAGCACCTTTTTAGCAGCCAGGACACATAGATGTACCTGTGCAGTTGATACAGATAATATCAACGGCACATTTCTAAACGATGGCCAAAAAATTTTATTAAAGACACTGTCAGTTTAAAACTTTTTGAAAGAAATCCAGACCAGAAACAAAGGATATTGATTTTAAAGCTCCTCCAAACGTAAAAGGGGTTTTATTGAAACCAAGACCAGGATACACCCAAGGATATTGAATATTATACCCCTTCAACATAAAATTTTGAATTTTAGTTTGCCTATCTATAGTCAAGAACATGGAATTTTTGACATTTGATACATTTATAATGTTAAATTGACATTTTTTCAAGGTTTCTTTACTGTAAACCAACTTTAATTCGCAAACGATAAATATTCGCTAGTTTCACAACTTATGCCTAGGTCACACTTAAGCCGATGGCCTGGCAACTAAATTGTGGGCTGAAAGAACATGATCGATAGACACGATTATCCGCGGCGACATGGAGCAGTCACATTAATTTTCACCCTCAAATTCATCAATGTAATTATTTTTTATCTATATATTTCAGCAAAAAGTACATTTACAGATGATTTTTCAAAAATTGCTTTAAAAATACAATTGAAATATTTAGATCAAGTCTCATGAATGGTTTTAAATCACTGTAGTTACTACAGAAACCAAATATTTGTTAAAAAAAAGTTAGGTACAAAAAACATGTTGTGTCTTGCAACATTTTAGCTAATGGCCACTCATACAGTTTTCTTCATACAAGCTAATCACATTTGCTAAATTGTATAGGCAAATACAATATTTTTGGAGATGTTGTCATGGTAACCAGATACAAATCACAAAAGCATATTTAAAAAAATATGTTTTCATGCTTTACAATAAACTGTGAAAATAATACATGTATGTTAGTCAATAATTATTTTGTATTTTATGGAGATTTTGTAAAGACAATTTATTTAAAAAAGCATTTCAAGAATAATTTGTTACCATGGTTACAAAAATTTATGAGAATTAAATCCACGGGTTTTATCTAATATTTGCAAGGTTAAATAGCAGAACATTTTCTATCTTATTTTATCAAATTTTTTGTGCTTGTGATATTTATTCCACAACATACTCTGAAAATGATGTATTTTGGTATTTTCTTGAAAAATGAATTTTTGTGTTATTCTGTTGCCATGGTTACAGAATATTTTTGAAAAAACCCATGGGTTTTGTTTTTTTATTTTTTTAGAATTAAGAAGGTGGTCTTTCTATCCCATGCTTTCAGTTTTCTTTAACATTTTGGGATTTTTTCTAAATATGCTCTTAAAAATGGTTATTATTGTGAAAAATGAATTTTTGTGACATTTTGTTGCCATGGTAACAGAATATTATTTAAAAACCCATGGGTTATATTTAATTTTATTGAAATTAAGAAAGTGCTCTTTCTATTCCACATTATCAGATTTCTTTAACATGTGGGATTTTTTCTTACTATGCTCCTAAAAATGGTTATTATTGTGAAAAATGAATTTTTGTGACATTTCGTTGCAATGGTAACAGAATATTTTTGAAAAACCCACGGGTTTTATTTCATTTTATTAAAATTAAGAATGTGCTCTTTCTATCCCATGTTATCAGATTTCTTCAACATGCGGGCCTTTTTCTTAATATGCTTCTAAAAATGGTTATTATCGTGAAAAATGAATTTTTGTGACATTTCGTTGCCATGGTAACAGAATACTTTTGAAAAACCCATGGGTTTTATTTCATTTTATTAAAATTAAGAATGTGCTCTTTCTATCCCATGTTATCAGATTTCTTCAACATGCGGGCCTTTTTCTTAATATGCTTCTAAAATATGTTGGATTTGAAGAAATATTGTAAAAAGTGAATTTTATGAAATGACCATGTTAAATTGAAATTCAGTACCTTTAATAAATCCTATATTACTTTATCCTTATGGTAATCATTTATCATTTTGTATGTACTTCTCAGGAAAAAAAGATTAATTTATGGTACTATCATCAAAAAAGCTCTGTTCCCGTGTTCAATAATAGCTAAATTCACATATTTTTCAATTTTTTGCTTGGTTGCCATGTGCATTTACATGGTGCATTCCATGGCAACAAAGGCTGGCCAAAAAAATTATGTTGTCCAATGATGTTCTCTTGGTCCATGAAGCAACATATTAAAATTTTGTAAAAATCTGAAATGGTCATGAATCACCCCCTGCCTGGTTCTTACAAATAGCTGTACTTAAAAATATATGTTAGTAAATATATACACTATATCATTCAATTTAACGCCACTTTATCTGGATTTGGAACATAAATACTCTATGCAATGGCATGCATTGATGCAATCTCAATCTCCTATACAAAAGTACAGAGATACAGTCATTTAGGGTATTCCGAATCACCCAGCATTTCGCGACACTCGGTAATTTACCTTATCGCTGTATCTTATACGAGACGTGCACACGTGTGACAACTAAATAGTCATTAACAACATGGTTCATGCTTAATACATACAATAAATAAAGAGGTAAACTTAATGCGTTAATTAAAAAAATAATTAATTCATTCGTTAACTTGCTTTCCTTCTCGAAGAAAATTTCCGTGTATAAACGTTGCAGAATATTTCTCATCGATGTCGTGGCGTTGTTGGTGGATGAAACCTAGCATATTAGGTATTGATAGAACGGCAATTTTATGAGCTTTTATGAGCATTAATAATTTTTTATTACATCTCAAAAATTTGTATGTTACAACCGCATTTGTAGCCCCCTATAATTTGGGGTATTTCGAATCACGGATGTGCATAACCGCAACTGAAGAAATTGCAGGCTGCATTTTGTTATATGCCCGGTATTTCGAAAACATCGGTTTTCTTTACATGCAAGGGACCTATGAAAATTATGAAATGGAAAAGCTGTGAAGAGTTAATGAGTAGCTTGACCAGTGGTTATCCTTTTGTCACAAATCTTTAAATATGGACTTGCACGCATGTGTGTACATGTACACATACATATATGTACACTGTGCACATATGCAGTGATTTATGTCATATTTAATAATTGTGATACATATATCTAAACAAGAGCTAGTTTTTATTCCTTTTCATACATTTTTTATCACCATTATCATTATACATGTATGATTTTTTTTTTTCGTAGCCGATTCGTAGAATTATGATATTTTCAATGTTAATTGTTATGCAGCGAAAAAAAAAAATCCCAGGTGCAAAAAAGTGACATAATTATATTTACAGGACAACAATTTACAGTCATATAATTTCTGAAACCCCTATTTTCTTTGTAATAATTGCTTTTCTGCATGATCCGCCTCTGAAAAGCTGTTTTTAGTGCGAATAAAGAGGGGGGTGCTGATAACTTTCAAATAAACAAGAACAATCAAGAAAATTTTAATTCTTTTTATTCTTGGAGCTTTTTATAAACAATACTAACTAGTTCATCAATTATGATGATGTTATCTGACCGTTTTCAACCCATTTACCTGGTGATTCGAAATACCCGGAAGTGATTCGCAATACACTAAAAAGGTGATCCAAATATAACCCCCGTCAAGGTCGCTGTATCGAAGATAGACTCGTTCTGTAAAGTAGATCTGATTTTTCACTAAATTGGCTTTCCTTTGATACCAAACAACCATGTGAAAAGTTTTTAATAAAAACATCTGCAGTCAAAATGTAAAAGGTGATTCGGAATACCCTAAATGACTGTAATTCGAACTAGTTCTTCCGAAGCTGTCGTTTAATAACAGCATACTGACAGCTGATTTCTGAGACATTTCCTTTATCGAATGAATGGAATTCACTTCCTTGTACATTAATATAACAAAATCATCTTTACTTACCGGCAAACCGCCTGCCTTTCACTGGCGCCGTCCTCGGCACTGTTGATACTAGGGAAGCACATGGCCTTAAACCACGTGATTGTCTTCGGCAGACAAACGTTTACTTTTTCAAGCGTCCAAATAATAATAATCTTTCCCGAAAATCTGACAAGATTATAATTGTTCAGTACATCAAAATCACACAAACGTTTGTTTTCAAGCGTCTAAATAATAATAATGTTGCAACTTTTTTGGTCGCGATTATTATTGTTGGAGAGACAGATTATAATTGTATGATCGATGTGGAATATAATTATTATAAATTTGAAGCGAAATAAAAAAAAAATGTGTTCGCTCGGGCAAACAAGATTATAATTGTTAAAAGTAAGAATAATTATTATAATTTTGAGGTGAAATAAAAATAATGTTTTAAAACATCGACTGACAAGACTATAATCATGAGGCGAAAAATTATAATAATGTGTCCACATTGAATGGCAAGATTATTATTGTGAAGTGAATCATTATAATTGTAGGACAAAATAATAA
>PRKT01001487.1:0-57680 GCA_003671525.1 Saccostrea glomerata
ACTTGATGAATAAACGGTCAAGAGAGAATAAAAGAATCCTGTTTCTTACATTACTTACAAGCGTAAAACTGAATTTTAAGTAAGTAATATTGAAACAAAAAGGCTAGAAATCAATCTTAAAAATTCTAAACCTATTTTTTATTGCTCTGTATACCGTCCACCATCTGTCCCCTCTTGCTGGATAGAGGATTTCGCTAGGGAGATAAATATCGCCTCCTGATGTGCCGACAGTGTAATTATTATTACAGGTGACTTTAATATTGACTTACTCAAAGACCCCCCGCTATGCTTGACATCTGCTTTAGAGGAATTTGGACTAAAACAAGTAATTAATGCACCCACTAGAGTTACTAACACCTCCTGTACTCGTATTGATCACTTTTATACCACCATACCAGATAACATATGTGAAGTTAATGTACCACCAATATCCTTATCTGACCATTACCATATTTGTGCAACCCGGAAATCTAATTGCATGCAGCATAGAAACAAGCACATAGAAATTAAATACCGTGATTTCAAGAACTTAAACGAAGCAAATTTTCTATCTGACCTAACAAATGAAAATTTTGATAGCCTTAGAGAATTACACAATTCTAATGACATTCTTAATAAATTCGATAAAATGTTTAATAACGTCCTTGACAAGCATGCTAAAATAAAATGTAAGGGAGTTAAGACTGAAACTAGGCCAAAGTGGCTAACTAAAGAAATAAATGAAGCTAGACATTTTCGAGATTTTTATCACCATAAAGGGGGTTATAAAAATTTCAGAATATGGAGAAATAAAGTTGTACTCCTGATTGATAAAGCAAAAGCTTTGTATTACAAATCAGCCACTGAAGACATTTCAAATCCAAGAGAGATATCTAAATCAATTGGCGTCTAATACTAAAACTGTTACTCCTTCCCATATCATTCAAAATGACTCAGAAAAAACAGTTCACAAGAAATTGCTAATATTTTTAATCAACACTTTACAGGAATCTCAAATAAACTTTTAAATAATTTACCAAAATGCAAATTCAATCCAGAATTGTTAAGACAATTCACAAAATCTAAACTTGGTGATAACGTTTTTAGCCTTACACCAATCAGTGAAACAGAAGTATTTGATTCGTTGAACGGACTTGATGTCAATAAATCTGCAGGCATTGACTTCATAGGACCTCGTCTCCTAAAACTAGCAGCAAGTATCATTAATAAATCAGTCACTCATTTAATCAATGCTAGTATCAGTAGCGGTAGTTTTCCATCAAAGTTGAAACAAGCAAAAGTCACCCCTGTAAATAAAAAGGGTAACAAAGCAGACCCCAGCAACTACCGTCCCATTTCTATACTTCAAACATTATCCAAACTAATTGAAAAGCACATAGCTAACAAAATGCGAGATTTTACCTCCACTTTTGATCTTATACAAAATCTGGGTTCAGAGAATTTCACTCTTGTCAAACAGCACTTACTAAATTAACAGATGCTTGGTTGCATGCTATGGACGAAGGTAACCTCATAGGTATAACATTTTTGGAATTCAGCAAAGCTTTTGATTTAGTGATTCATGATATTCTTATAAAAGAATTAAAGAACTACAACTTTGATGAATTGTCAATTAAATGGTTTCACTCATATCTAAATAACAGGACACAGCGTGTAAAAATTGGTACAACTTCTTCTGATGTCTTGTCTGTCACAGCAGGAGTGCCACAAAGATCAATATTAGGCCCCCTTTTGTTTTTGTTGTATATTAATGACCTTCCCTTACATGTAAGTCATGCAAATATAGATATGTTTGCTGATGACGCAACTCTGCATATTAATGAAAATAATATATTTATTTTTTAAACGGCCCTAAATTCTGATTTAGAAAATATTGAAAAAATGCTGCTTAGAAAATCAAATGTCTCTTAATATTGACAAAACACAATGTATGCTGATGGGTACTAAACAAAGGAAATCGAAATTAAATAATCCAAATCTCAGTTTACATGTCTCTGGCAAACACTTTAATAATGTTGAAGCAGAAAAACTACTTGGGGTTCATATAGATCAAACGCTAAATTTTCATGACCATGTAGACTCGGTCTGCAAATCTTAACATACAAATTATTTACTTTGCGGAAAATCAAGATATTTCTTCCTTTGAAAACTAGAAAACTGTTTTACAATGCCTTTATCCTACCTTCTATTAATTATTGTCTGACTATCTGGGGTAATGCACCACAAAGTTAAATGGAGAGAATCCATAAGCTTAAAAAACGGGCCGCTAGAATTATACTTGATGCTGCCCCTGATGCTCCTTCTAAGGCATTATTTGAAAAATTAGGGTGGCTATCTGTTTTTGACTTAGTAACTTTGCATAAATGTATCTTGTTGTACAAAATATTTAACAATCAGAGCCTTTCTTACCTACAAGATTTATTTATTTGTCAAACTTCAAATGCGTATACTTTACGTTCAGAATTTAATTTTGACCTTCGCCTACCAAAACACCGAACAGATTTGTTTAAAAAATCACTCCAATATTCCAGAGTTCATATTTGGAACAGTGTACCTTTAAATATAAGATATGCACCAAGTCTGCCAGTTTTTAAACGAAATGTTGAAAAATATATCTTCATCAACAGAACTTGATTACCTCTGATTTATATCTTTTGCACATGTATATAATTTATGTATTGTAAAATCTTACTGATATTACATTTTTATAACATTTTATGTCATCTTAATTTATATTTTTATCATTGCTATTTAATTATAATTATCATTATCATCATATGACATCAAACATGTACTTTTATTTTTTAATTTACTTGCTAAGTTGTTTGTATATCTTTGCTAATTTGATGTAATATTGTTGTTGAAATTAGAAGGTCCTGGAGAAGAATAGTGTGTCACACTAATCAGGCCATGTTCTCTAAATAAAGTATTATTATTATTATTAAGGTCTTCCGTCTTCACGGAAGACCTTATAGTGATTCTACTGTTTCTTATTATTATTATTAATTTTTTTGACAAAAATTTGTGCAGGCGATTTCTCGACAATTATTCAGCGGTTTTCAATGAAACTTTCCCAAAATATGAGTCATAATATGAACTTTGTTCATCACAAACAAACTTTGGAAAATTCGATTCTGGTGCCAAGTTATGGGCAATTTTCTGATTTTAAGATGCAATTTTGTCGCCCCTTTTTATTGAAAATGGCTAAGGATATGAATTGAAGACTTATTGGAGATGATAGCTTGTGACTTTCTGGTATGCAGAATCACCTTTTCGTGCGTCGTCAGTACTTCCGGTCTTTACGAGATGCAATTTAAAAAAAATCGTATTTTCTAACTTTTTTGTTTTTCAGTATTTTTCATTTATTTTTGGTATGTAAATAGTAACCCTCCTTATAATGCTTACTATATAATTTGTTTGAATGTACATGAATCTATACTCCAGATAATAGCATTCAAAAATCTGAAGCGGTTCCAAAATGGCGGATGTCTCTGTCAATGCCGACATTTCGCAATAAGGGTATTCGGAGGCAACCGAGCGTTTGCTTGAACGAAAGTAACATAAGGAGAAATGAAATGTAAAGGAATACTTGGATTGTCACGTCGTAGTTACGTTGCAGTTCTGCGTCAAACTAACGTCTTCTTTAATTGGTTTTGGCTGGTTTTCAAAGTAGAAAAAGAAAAGACTAAATGAGCAAATGAAATTCGATACCTAATATCTTTTGTGCAAACAGAAAAACAGATCTTAAATCATCTTATATATAATACAATGTAGTTTCTCAAAAGAGAATATCAATTAATATTGTCAGTATAAATCTTAACCACTGTTTTACCTATGCACACTTGTGTCATATCAAACTAATAAATAAGACAAATATAAGAAACAACCTTTTTTTGAAAGGTCCTTTCACGGAGTTTATTTTAGCATTCTTGTCTCAAAGACCTGATTCAATTTATAGAGCATAAATGATATCTGATTCCTTGACCGTCGTAATGCGAGCCATGTTTTTCGGCGAAACGTTTCAACCTTTCTCGATTACCTAATTGGGTAAGTTCTCTTTGGGGATAAACAGGAACTTGAAAGAAAGTTAAAAATTTACCGTTTCACCGCTATAGTGTTACATGCATATATACAATATGGAATTTGCAAATTGTAAAATGTGTTAAAAAATATACTTTCTAAAAGTCGAATCTAAGGCTATGAGAACGTTCTTTTCTTAATTTCATTGAAGCTATCACACTTATTTTATAGAACATTCCAGAGAAAAGGTGCAAAGATTAACTCATGGCGTTTGGCGCTAAATTTTGAATAGTGACCAACCTTTCATAATTTTAAAAGACAAGCACTGTTTCGTAAATATATACAAGTAGATTTAGAGTACAGGTCCAGATAGCGTACTATTTAGTGCATTGGAATTCCATGCTGGCGACTTAAGTTCAATCCCCCTTGTGTGCAAATTTTTTTTTTTACTTTTTCAGCTCGATTTTACATTTTCTTTCCGGAATCGGACGGAAGACCTCTCGTTGCTCGCAACGAGTTTCACATCTAGTTATTATTATTATTATCATTATTATTATTATAGTACCTGAATATTTACAAACGATTCTCCGTGATATTAAAACCACCATGAAAGGTAAATTTCTAACAAACCGTGAAATTTTAGACACGTGAAATTAAAGACGTCTACAGTATATGGTATTGAAATACAGGCATAGTTTTTTTTTAATCAAGCTTTTAATGAACTGGGGGCTGATTGACTGAAAATAATGTGCCAAATAGGACAGGGTGTTATATATTTTAAGCGATGGACTAAAATATGCTATTTAAGCCGAAAATAGTGTAAATTTAATTTTACAAGTTAACCAGTACGAACACTTGTCACCCCACACAGATACCCTTGACAATAAAGCAGACAGGTTTACAAATACAAAAGATATATTCCAATGCTGATATTTTAGCAATTTAATTAAAATCAGATCCTCGATCCGCTCCTTCGTTTTTTTATTGGCGCTTCCTCGTGTAGCGACAATATTGCAGCTCTCAATCAGCAAGTGGTGGCATCTCCATATGAGTAAAAATTCTCGAGAGGGACGTTAAACAATATACAATCAATCAATCATACATCGATAAAATTTAATAATCATCTTCCATCAGTACTTTCAGTACTTTGATTAAAGGTTTAACAATAATATAAGATTCGGGGAAATTAAGTAAATTTTGTTTACTCAGCAATATACAGATTAGAAATGGCTTAATGCATACTCATTAGTTTGGAATCTGAGATGTGACACACTGTCAACTCGCTTTAAACATTTATATTTGTTAATTTAACAAAATAAATACTTATGTACTATATAACTTGTATATATCTAATTAAAGCAGGACTTGTGATCGGTAAGAGGACACCGATGATAAAGAAACCCTTTTAAAAATTTAGATAGGAACATTTAAACACCATACTGATTACGACTGAGAGAGGACCTAGCAAATAAAACCAGAAAGCTGGTTTAATCTAGATAATCTCTTGACATATTATAATAATTTTGTCCGTTATATCTTCCCAATAGGATCAAAGAAGGATATGGAAATAACGAACAGTATTCAATCTCAACGTACATTAAACAAATATACAAAACAAGAGCAGAGCAAACACGGACCTCCGAAACATCAGAGGTGGGATCAGGTGCCATGGAGGAGTGAGCATTCACTGCCGACCGGTCACACCCGCCGTGTGCTCGTTGTCATAATCAGGAAATAACGGAAAAAATCCGTGGTCAATTCAGTGTATAAATAATGGATTAACAATTGGTATGAAAAACGTCAGTCAGCAGTTCAGTCAATGATAAATTGTATTTGCTGACAAGGTCATTGTATCGACCATAGAATTTACGAAATGATGACTTTAAACGAGACTGTTGATATTCTTGTTTTATCAACTTGCTTGTCAATAATAATTTCAAAATGATCAAAGTGCCAGCTATTATCAAAAATAATTTTAAAAGACTTAATTATCTAAACTTGACAAAGAAAAGTACAAATGTACATGACTAAATCACAAAAAGATCTAATCTTGCATTCCACCATATTTCAAATTAAAGACTACATCTTGTTTCTTCAAATACAAATATACGTACTTCACATATTGATTACCAACTTAAAAAAAAAAATTACAAGGCCTAGCTATCTAATATCTGAAACACAATCCTCCATCTTGTTCATGTTCTGCTTCGCCATATATCTACGAGGGGTTATCAAAAAGTTCGTGGACTAGCGTCATAAAATTAAAACCGCTTTAGGTACATCAATGAATATTGAAATATCTAGTTAGCATCATCTTTTCTATCTATAGAATAAACCACAAATCATAAAATTTATTTTTTAATAAATTAGTAATGTTTTTGTAAGCAATGGTATGTCCAGGCGGCGCAACCTCGAACGGGTATGTGTCGGGACACAATTATTTCATAAGATATGAAATTTTCACTTCATTCTAGAAGTTCTATGAAATTTTATAGTAAATTTGACACGGAATGTCCAAACAAATGGGGCCTTGAAAATGACGTAAAAGGGAGGTGGGGGATTCTGTTTCCAACATTCTATAAAGTTTTGACCCTGAAAAAACTTGTATAGACCTAAAATATGTTGAAACTGGCTATACAGAAATAATATGCATCCAGAGTACTTGTCTTTTGATGTCAAAATATATTCAGAGAGAAAAGGGATACACAGTTAATGTAGATTTTCAGTCGTCAAGGTGTGAAAAATCAATAAAGTCAAAATTACGTTGATCATGTGTCGTAGATATTTATCTCCCTAAAGCAAAATATGCTGGTGTAAAGACGAATAATGACCCCTATCGAATAATGACCGGGGGGTCATTTTTCAACGACAAAAAAAGACCCCCACCCGTAGAAAAAATTCATTTTTTGTAGAAAAAGAGTCCTAGGGGGTCATTATTTTATATGTTAGTCCTATAAAATAATGACCCCATTGAAAAATGACCCCTTATAAGTGATACAAAATATACACTCTTTCATATCTTTTTTACAGCGAAACTAATTTTTACATTTTCTGTAACCAGAAAAATACAAAAAGTCGTATGAAATAATTAAGCGATTGACGTAGTCTTTTAATGCTAAAATTGTGTTTGAAAAGAGATTATTTAATTGTCAAGTAAATAAAATTTCTTTTTAATATTCCTCCTTAAAATGTTTGCTTAAAGAATGATATTCCACTTGTTTTTAGAAATGAAACCATGCAAAAATCAGGTTTAAATACTCTTTAATAGGAAAAATTAAATTTTTTGTCATTTCAACCTTTTGCTTGTTTAAGTTTGGCAAATCCTACTTGTCAATGAAAGAGGATGAACATTTTTAATCCCCCCCCCAGAAGAACATTTCGTTAAATCAAAACAAAAAAATAATAATAATAAATGAAAGGTAAAAATATAAATAAAACTCTATACCTTTCAATAATTCTGAAAGAGGCTCTAGATGAAATATTGAAATGAAGTTAACCTTCACACAAGTACAATCATATCATAATTTACTTCGACATGATTAAAGCATACTTTAAATGTTGGTGGAGGTATACTTGAAAGTATTGTGGCAAAGTAACAGTTAAAAATTAGTAGAAAAGTAGATTATTTTAAGCTTATTTTTAATTACTTCTTATAGAAACATAAAAGTAGGGTGATTTTTTTTTTGCTTTTGTTCAATGTCGACTTCGTACTAAATAAGAAAGGGGGTGGGGTAACTATAAGACCTAAAAATATGCTCTGTAAAGCTATGGGCTAGTGTAAAATACACAGTCATTCTAATGCAAAAAACTTACGTCGCGGGTTCGAATCCCACTGCGGGACATGGAGACCGGTCCTTCGGATGAGACCTATAAACCGAGGCCCCGTGTCGCAGTAGGTGCTGGCAAGAAAAAGATCCCTCCCTGCTCAATGGCCCTGAGTGCCTAGTATAGGAAAAATTTGCAGCTCTCCACCGGCAAATGGTGGCGTCTCCATATGAGTGAAAAATTCTCGAGAGGGACGTTAAACAATATACAATCAATCAATCAATCAATAATGCAAAAAAACTATACATGTTGATATAAACTTTTGATTTAGCACACAGTATTCATTACATTTCTTTTAACGTAGAACCTACTTCGTATGACATCATAACTGGTAAATGTGTTTAACCTGTGCTTACCCATTAAGACGTCATAATTAATTCTAATGCAATTCTTTTGTAAAATACTTTCTGATTGGCTAATGCACTGATGTTTGAAGCTGTAAAACGAGCATTAAGGAGCGTGAAAGCTTTTTCATTGTGACGTCATAATAGAGCGACGCAAAAACACAATGCCCTCTGACGTATTTCATGTAACAAAATTCAACAAATGAGACGTAAACAACAAATAAAAAGAATGGATTGCATTAGAATGGGAATAACTGATCTTCTAATTTGGTATATGCGACCGTTAATGCTGATTTAACGGTCGCAAACATCCGTTTACCGGCTCCGCTTACGCATTAACGGTCGCAAATACCAAAATTAGAAGATAGTTATTCCCTAATGTAATGCCACTTTTTCTCGTACTTAACAGCTTCAATAGAAATGGTAGAAAATACTGCATTTTGAAATTCACAGAACTCAATCATGCCATCATAATCTTAATTTAATTCATATATTTTTTGTTTAAAATGCTAAATGGCAATATATTTCTTGAATAAGAGAAAATATGTAGGCACCTTTTATCTACTAGATCTAGACCTGAAGTTGACAAACCCAAGACTATCTAGTGTAATGAATATACAAACAATGAAACAATGTACATACACAACTTTCGTAATAATTTGAATGGTATGTAACCATTTTGAAGGAATGCATGAATCGCAATAAATCTTTAATTGCCAGCTACAGTGTAATATCTTGATGAAATGTGTCTAACTCAAAGATGTACGTGTTGTAGATCGTTTGATCGTGTGTACATTTTTGTGATATCTCTAATGAAATGATGTGCATTCCTTTTAACAATTATTTGTTACCTTTTCATATTCTTGCTGTTTGATTACAATTTTTCTATTTAATATGATCTTTTTAAAGTAAAGGTACAATTTCTGAAAAATATTTAATCTGAAGGTAACCCCAAACAGTCATTTAATTATTAAATCCCATATAACTGCAAAAAGGTCAAGAATATGAGTATCGGTAAATAGCCTATCTTTCATAAGTTAGAGGGGAAAGTTTTTTATATTAATCACTTTTTATAATCATTTGGCTATGTTCTTCATCATATTAAAGATTGAAAACCTTGTGACAAAGGCTTTTAAAAAATATTTACAAATGTAGGGTGCATAATTGACTAAAAATAATAAAGTTCATCGGACTATTTTTTAATGGTGGACTTATCTTTTATGTTCATTGAATAAAAAAGAAATTATTCTTGATAAAATATAACAAGTACCCCTAAAAATATTTGAAAATGTGAGGTCGCAGTATGTAAATACCATACCAAGTTTCACAACCTGTTCTGTTTTACTCAGTTCTGAGTATATTTTTCAGAGAATTTAATATGAAATTCAGAACAAATATTTTCATTGTTGTAAAGTCTTCTTTATAATGTATCATAATATGAAAAGTTTTTTGAAGACCATTTCTTTTTATGTCCCCGTAATCGAAGATTCGGGGGTATATAGTTTTATCGTGTTTGTCTGTATGTCCGTCTGTCTATCTGGTGGTTTGTTTGTCAGCAAAAACCTTAACCTTGACCATAACTTTTCATTTATTGGAGCTATGACTTTCATATTTAATATGTGTATTCCTTGTGACAAGACTTTGGGTACCACCAAATTTGGCCTTTTGACCTTTACCTTGAAGTTTGTCCCATTTTACACAAAAATGCCAAATTTTTACTTTGGCCATAACTTTTAAACGGTAGATACAAGTACTCTCATACATTAATTATGTAGTTTTTTGGCATTACCTTTCATTGAATTGGATACTTAAAATTTTGACCTTTTGACCTTTACCTTGGAGATTTCCGTACTTATGATTTTTTGTTTCCTTGGCCATAACTTTTGAACGGTAAGGGCTAGGGTATTCATACTTCACATATGTAATCCTTGTTACATTAAACATTTTCTTTAGAAATCATCAACTTTGACCTTTAAGTTTGACCTACCTTTCAAAAACTTATCCTTAGCCATTACTTTTGAACAAGTGGTGCTAGGGCTTTCCTTTTTTGCAGTTGTATTTCTTGTGAGAAGACCCTACTTTGGGAAACAATATATTTAAATTGCATTTAAGAAAAGTTTAATCTTCACTATGTTGCCATACAGGGGCATAGCTGTTTCACAAACACATTTTTTTAATATGAGGATTTGTCTCCGTTTGTAAGTTTCATTCGATAAATCGTATTTTTGAAGGAATTTGATTTCATTCTACAAGTTGTAAACCAACATATACTTATACTTATACGATTAGTTCCCTTTCTAAAGAAGAAATTCTTCGGGATTTTTCCATTATTTCATTGCAAGGAGCACAATGAAATAATGAAATAATAACAAATGTCAGGGGGGCGCTCACTCCTCCATGACACCTGATCCCACCTCTGATGTTTTGGAGGTCCGTGTTTGCTCTGCTTTTAAATTGTATTCGTTTATGAACTTCTGTTCTTGAATACTGCTTGTTATCTCCATATGTTTTCATTCAAGAGTGTATTCGAGATTTGGTGGAAATTAGATGTAAATACATTTTATCTCAAATGAACGTAAAGAAAATGTAAAATCACAAAATTTACTGAAATAAAGAACATCAAAACGTAAAATTTTTCAAAAAACTTTTTGAAGAAGGATATGAAAATAACGAACAGTATTCAATCTCAACGTCCATTAAACAAACATACAAAATAAGAGCAGAGCAAACACGGACCTCCGAAACATCAGAGGTGGGATCAGGTGCCATGGAGGAGTGAGCATCCCCTGCCGACCATTCACACCCGCCGTGTGCTCGTTGTCATAATCAGGAAACAACGGAAAAAAATCCGTGGTCAACTCAGTGTATAAACAATGGACTTACAATCGGTATGAAAAACGTCAGTCAGCATTTCATTCAATGATAAATTGTATTTGCTGACAAGGTCATTGTATCGACCATAGAATTTACGAAATGATGACTTTAAACGAGACTGTTGATATTCTTGTTTTATCAACTTGCTTGTGAATAATTTACCTCGTTTAATAAATTGTTCATACGTAGAGCTTGCTCTTGCGTATCGAATCAACTGAGATATAAATACTCCGTATGCAGGTGATGAAGGTATATTGCTGCATAAGTAAGGGAAGTTGACGATAGAGAAGTTAGAGTCATCACGTTTATCATATAGCTTGGTTGTTAGATTACCATTAGTGTCTTTTTCAAGTAAAATATCCAAGTATGAAGCAGAAGTGTCGGACTCTGTGGTATCTTTTATCTCAAGCTCACCAGGATATATCGTGTCGACATAGGAATAGAAATTATCATTATTAATTGACAATACGTCGTCAGGGTTAGGGTCATTCCCCATAGATTAAAATCTACTTGTTGACATCATTCATTAAAAACTTGTAGATTAACTTACCCTGTCAGCGGTTATTTGCAAAAATAATTTTGCTAAAAACAATCTTATATAGTAGACGAAAAATCTTAAATAGATAAAAAAGATGATGATTGAGTTTCTAATTCAAAGATATATAGTTTTTGGAGATATGGCCATGCTACAATCTAGCTGAATACCTAATTTTGCCCTATTCTTAAGAGGCCTTTTTGTGTTCATATGTTACAGAGTGTATTGAAAAACTTGACGACGTATTATCAATGAACAATTTAGTTACTTTCATTCCTGTATCTACTCGACATATTCCAGTGATTTTGAAATGAAAGGCACAAAGAGTCTACCACATCTGTTTCATATTTAGATGTTTTGTCACTACAGATGATAATTGCTAACTAAAAAATAAATTGTTTGCAAAACGAGATGGCTTCTTCATCTTTCTTTATTCATGTGGTTATATGCCACTACCACCTGCATATGGGGTTTACATCTCTTTACTTATTCGATATTCACGAGCATGCTCCAAGGACGATAATTTTTTAAACCGAGACAGGCTTTTGACAGATAAATTGATGAAACAGTTATTTGAACAACCTCTTTTTAACTCAGCATTTCGAAAATTCTTTTGTCGTGATAATGACCTTGTTAGCAAATATAGACACTTATCAGTATATTAATTTCTGTTATCTTGTTTCTTCTGTCCATTTTTCTGTCAAATTAGTTTCTTCCTCAAAGTACTCGTACATTAAAAAAGCATTAAACAAAATTTGATTTACACTCGGTGGGGTGGGGTTGGGGTTGGGGGTTAAATATCAGTGTTTTCTCATAAACGAAAACCTTCTCTGAGCTGCTCTTGAATATGATTGGAGAGGTCCCGTAGATATGCAAATTAAACAGTCCAAAGTTTTATTTAATATGAAAGGTCGATGTTAAGTAAACTGTGCCGCTGTTATTTTCACATAATGTTTTATTTCAAACAGTATACATAATAAATAACATATAGTTATCCCTTAAATGTCAAAAACAAACTGTATTACGGTTAAATGAATTATTTTGTAGAGTTGGCCATCAATCAAGTACAAGGTCGGTAATCATCGTAATTTACAAATGCCAAGGTGACGAGCAATACAAAAATGAGCAAATATCTAATCTATATGTCTTACAGTCATCGAGATATAAGGTTGACAAACGAACAGAAAGACAGGCAAAGTGAAATTGAGCGACGGGCGAGAGACGCTGGCTGAAGGGATCTCTAGATGTTGCTCTGCATGAAATTAAACAAAATTAAGCGGATACTTGATAAACCTGTATTTATTGTCAACGAATATCCCATGAACAGGTGGTACATTATCTGTTCTTTCTAACGACGTATTGTCAATTGATTGTATACTGTTTAACGTCCCTCTCCAGAATTTTTCACTGATATGGAGACGTAACCATTGCAAATGAAGGGCTGCAAATTTAGGCCTATGCTCGGCACTCAGGGCCAATGATCAGGGAGGGGTCTCTATCGTGCCACACCTGCTGTGACAGAGGGCCTCGGTTTATATAGTCTCATCCGACGGACCGCCGAAATTAGTCGCCTTTTACGACAAGCAAGGAGGTACTGAGGACCTTTTCTAACCCGGATCCCCCCGGGGCACCTATTGTCAATTAATAATGGTAATTTCCATTCCTACGTCGATACGATATATTCTGGTGAGCTTAAGATAAAAGATACCACAGAGTCCGACACTTCTGTTTCATAGCTGGATATTTTACTTGAAAAAGACATTAATTATAATGAATCCAGGTCATTTCTCCCAAATATCCGCTCCGCCTAGGTCATTTCTCCACTGGGTCATTTCCCTCGCTTACCCATGTCATTTCTCTCCATAACCTAGGTCATTGCACTCCAACATGAAAATTATAATTAAAAAAGTTTAATTTTAATTAGTTTTATTAACTACCATCATTATTGCATATTAACTTTATTTATTGTATTCTATCTTATTTATTCATTTATTAATTCATACATTTTTTTATGACTTCATAATTTATTGTTTATTTATTTATTTATGAATTCAAAATTTTAAATTTATGAATTCACCTATTTATTTCTAAATTTATTTTTTAAAAGAATTCTTTATAGTTTAATTCATTCCTTGATTTGTATTTTTTTTTAAATCAATTAATTAATTATATTACACAATCTTGATATGATATGAAATAAAAAGTGATTTTTTGTGTCTTACCATGATAGCAATAGCCTTTTACACCATGTATTATAAAATACATGACGGAAATAGAAGACAAAAAATGACAATTTCTCTGAATGCGTGGATACCTATAGGTTTTTAACCTAAAATATATTAGTTGATCAATTTGCAATTAAAAAATGCATTGCTGATATTTCAATTCACTTTTTCTGCAAAAATAGTGGAGATTTGAAAATTTTCCTTATATAATATGATTAATTTTAATCTTTAACTTTAAAGAAATACTGTGTAAATTTACATAGCTTTGTGGGTTCAGAGATACTTTTATGAGTATTTTTGATTACTTAACTGCTAATTTTAAAAACTTGATGATCGGAATACCTTAAATGCATTATCAAGAAGACTTCAAGTAAATTTGTTTATTGTCCTGTCACCTTTTGTTTATTGTTTTTATCAGGAATAAATATTTAATCGTTCGAACTCATTATTGCTGTCTTACGATTTTATGGTACCCTACACAGTGTTTTTTTATCATCATGCTGGGCACATATGTTTATCCATGAATTGTCGATTTCACAGATAGACAACATAGTATTTCCTTTACACTTTAGACAGAGAATATCAACTTGTACAGAGATGTGTTTAGTCAGATTTTTATACATATAAGAATAATTAAGACAGAATTCCCCCTCTTACACCTTTATTTCAGAACACAAATCAATGTACCTATGCATAAATTCTTAATTTAAAATGTCCCGATTGTTACAAACATTTTCTGCATTTTAAATTTCTCCTGCGACAATATGTATGTGCATACATGCAATAGACTAATAATAAATTACTCCGTCATAATTAAATGGAAGTATTGAACAGTCTAAAAATATTGCTTACAATTTAGAGTCATATGTCTTTGCCCCTTCAAAAATCTAGTCTGCATTCTACGTGGCAAGGGCTGGACAACGGTATCAATTTCTGTTTTATTAAATATTTAAATTTTTCCCGAGTAAATAAGACTCTTTCTCATGTTTATTTTTCAAGATATAAAAGTTAATTAATAACACAAAAATGGAATTTTAAATACTTATATTGGACTAGATTAAAAATGGGGTGAAATGATCTAGGTATGAGAGAGAAAAGACCTACCGTGAAATGACCTACCGTGAAATGGTAGTAGAGAGAAATGACTTAGGAAAGAAAAAGTTTTAGAGAGAAATGACCTGACACCATTGTAATCTAACAACCAAGCTAAATGATAAACGTGACGACTTGAACTTTTCTATAGTCAACTTCCCTTACTTATGAAGCAATACACCTTCATCGCCTGCATACGGAGTATATATATATATATATCTCAGTTGATTCGATGCGCAAAAGCATTCTTCGAATAAACAATTTCTAAAACGACGTAGATTATTGACATGCAAGATGATGAAACAAGATTATCAGCAGTCTCGTTTAAAGTCATCATTTCTTAAGTTCTATGGTCGATACAATGACCTTATCAGCAAATACAATTTATCAATTAGTCAAATGCTGACTGACGTTTTTCATACCAATTGTTGGTCTATAATTTATACACTGTATTAACGACGGATTTTTTCCATTATTTCCTGATCATGACAATGAGCACACGGAAAGTGTGACCGGTCGGCAGGGAATGCTCACTCGCTATAGCACCTGATCCCACATCTGATATTTCGGGATCCGTGTTTGCTCTGCTCTTTTTTTGTATTGTTGTTTGGACTTTGAGAATGAATACTGTTCGTTATCTCCATATCCTTCTTCTATCAATTTATCATAGAAACCATGCAAAATTTATTACAATGATGGGACCAGTACAAGCAGGATTAGGACAAGGAATTTTTCTTTTATTGACAAACACTATTTAATGAGACACATTTGTTAGTATATGTTTATTTCATATAAAGTCTTCAAAAAGTCATTATACCTTTTAAAGTCAAATAAAGGATACAAATTGTAACATCAATCTTCAAATTAATAGTGCATGATAAAATTAACAAGTGAATAAGAGTCATCAACAAACAAATTATTTCAGTAAGTCATTAAAAATATACGTATAACAACTTCAAACATATCTAAAGAAGCTAGATTAATTACACAATTTAAATATGAATGGTCTCTGAAGTCTCATCTTTCAATAAAACTTTCATCGAACGATTATATGTATTTTTGTCTGTTGTTCAATCCAACTCATTAAGTAAGTAAAATATATTTTAAACTTAAACTTAGATGAACGACAGGTGATTAGAAAAATTCACTAGAACATTTGTTTACGATTAGGTACTATTCAAAATATTAATCAGACGTTATACATTACAAATTCCTTTAAGGTGCGATATTTGATATTCTGAAAATTGTTGATCAATGCTCAGAACACAATTCATTGAAGATAATTTTTTCAACAAGGGGTGAGTTTGTATCGAGGTTAAGTTTCTGGAATACAGCCAACCGTCCTCTAGTTTCTCGGAGTTTGAATGTAAGCGGTATATCACCACAGGAGTACCTGTTGTAAATATAATAAGATAAAAAAAAATTATCTGTATATATATATAAATTGATAAGAATATATGTATAAAAAACTTACTTAAAATTTTATTTCACTGCATATATCAAAGTTGTTTTCAAAATTGATGTGAAATATGGCTAATGAATTACTATGAGTGTTTTGGCAGTATTTGAGGAGAAAGAAATTAGAGATATTTTCGTTTTCACACAGTGTTCATTACGAGGGGTGATCAAAAATTCGCAAACTATCTCTATATCTACAAAACCATAAGCCGGATTAGAAAAAAAAATGACTCACACATAGCCATACACAACTTCTATAAATAACATATGCCGAATAAGGTTTTGCTCCCCCTCTGTGACGTCACGTGAAAATGACATTAGTATGTAGGCCTTGTGACGATAAATGATTATCTCTGTCGTAGAATAATTTGTACACAGTTTGTTAAGACAAATGACTTCCTTTAAATCTAATCAATGATTGGAATGATCGTTTTAGTGAAGGAAGATTAAATATGATGCATGTTATGGTGTTCAGTGAAAGCAAGTTTAAAGAGAAATAATACCTACGATATCGTTTACTTTAGATTTTAAACATATTGGAGATGACAAAAAGGAGGCATCCATTCTCTATCCACCTTCATCCAAAAATGTCTCTCTCGAGACAGAAGATTTGGATTTTGATGGTCCCCATGCTAATCCTTGGAAAGGATATTCATATCCTCCAATACTGTTGCCGAAATTTGACCATTTCTGACAAATGAACTGTTCTTGTTATAAAAATGAACTTTCATGGAACGAAGTGTAAAACTCAGAAAAAATCTTTCAGCTTTTGTGACAGAACGACGCTACGGAGGGGGTCACGTGACCGCCAATATCACGTGATTCGCGCATGAGCAGAACAATGGTTGAAGTGCATCGGACTAATTTTAAATATAATAAACAATGAAACAAAATATTGTTTCTTTTATGGAAGTTATTCAATTAGTTTGCAAATCTTTTGATCACCCCTCGTATTAACGATGAAAACAAGTTCGAAAAAACAAAATATACAATATATGATTTAACTATATGTATAATTTCTGCTCTTATTGCTTAAAAAAGTCGTAAAAAATCACTATAAATACTTATACATGTACATATCCATATAAAATATATAGACAGCGAAGCATCAGAGGTGGATTCAGGTGCCACATAGGAGTGGGCATCCCCTGCTGATTGACCACATGTATCCGCATTGTGCAACTTTTATTGATCAGAAAGAAGTAAATCAGTAGACAGTTCAGTGTGTAAATAATAATTAAATGAAAAAATGTCAGACAAAATTTATCTTAATGATAGGTAAGTTATTAGCTGATAACGTCATTTTATCAACCATAACATTACCGAAATGATGACCTTAAACTGTTTATAGCCATCTTTCGTCAATTTGTTCATCAATACCTTGCCAAAATTTAAAAATTATTCATACGCAAAGAATGCGTTTGCATGTCAAATCAACCGAGAAACACGACCCATATGCAGCTAATAGATATTTTATTACTACATAAAGAATGGAAGTTGACGATTGAAAAATTGTAGTATATCAGGCTCAGTGGCATCTCTCATTTCATGTTTCCTGAGTCGACATGTGCAAAGCCTAAAATAATTGTTTAAGACAAGTGAAGAAATAAATTCACTTTTCTTTCGTCAACATCCCTTATTAGTCACCTACCGGTGTTGGCATTTTGAATTTTTCATAATTGTTTAATATCATCGGGTTCGTGGCTGCGCTAAATGCAAAATCTTTTGCGTGAAAAGAAGAAAACACTTGCTGTGGCCTTCAACTCGACATTTAGATATATCGACGACGTATTGTCAATTAATAATGATAATTTCCATTCCTACGTCGACACGATATATCCTGGTGAGCTTGAGATTAAAGATACCACAGAGTCCGACACTTCTGCTTCATACTTGGATATTTTACTTGAAAAAGACACTAATGGTAATCTAACAACCAAGCTATATGATAAACGTGATGACTTTAACGTTTCTATCGTCAACTTCCCTTACTTATGCAGCAATATACCTTCATCACCTGCATACGGAGTATTTATATCTCAGTTGATTCGATACACAAGAGCATGCTCTACGTATGAACAATTTCTTAAACGAGGTAAATTATTGACAAGCAAGTTGATGAAACAAGAATATCAACGGTCTCGTTTAAAGTCATCATTTCGTAAATTCTATGGTCGATACAATGACCTTGTCAGCAAATACAATTTATCATTGAATGAAATGCTGACTGACGTTTTTCATACCAATTGTTAGTCCATTATTTATACACTGAATTGACCACGTATTTTTTCCGTTATTTCCTGATTATGACAACGAGCACACGGCGGGTGTGACCGGTCGGCAGGGGATGCTCACTCCTCCATGGCACCTGATCCCACCTCTGATGTTTCGGAGGTCCGTGTTTGCTCTGCTCTTATTTTGTATTTTTGTTTAATGGACGTTGAGATTGAATACTGTTCGTTATTTCCATATCCTTATGGTAAATATGAATCGAGAAAAAGATGTTTGAAGACAAGGGGGAACACAGTAATGGACATATATTGCTTATGCAATACTCTCAAAATGCTTGTTTATGCAGTAATGTACAATTATCACCTGCGTATTGTTTGCTCCCCAGTTTATTTTATTAATTTACTATTTGTTTGGATAATGTCAAAAACGAATCAAACTATTGACAAGCACGTTTATAAAACAAGACTATAAACAGTCTCATTTGAAGTCATTATTTTGCAAGTTGTATGGTCGATGCAAGAACCTTGTCAGCAAGTACAAGTAATCATTACTTCGTGTGCTGGCTGACGTTTTCCTGAGTATAACAAAGAAAATATGGCGGATGTGACCAGTCTACAAGTGATGCTTACTCCTCCTTTATACATATCTAAATTCTGATGTCTTAAGATGCTCACTTTAAGATGACCTCTCTCACCCCTCTAAAAAGGCCCCGACCAGTTTGTTTTATTAGTATTTATAGTATTACATAACGCTATTTTTAGCACAGGAGAATAAGGAGAGTTATTGAGTTATTGTGTATAAAACAGGTTCCCAGCGGACTTTATGTTCTTATTACATCTATTAGAACTGTTTAATAAAGGCTAAATAAATCAAACACAATGGATTGTGTTTTGAAATTGATGGTAATGTGATTCATCCAGAAAACGAAGTAAAATTACTTGGTGTTACTATAGATTTTGAGCTTAAGTTTAGCTCTCATATTTCAAACATTTGTAAAAAAGCTTCACAACAATTAAATGTACTTAAAAGAATAGGGGTACTCCTGACCAAATTAGGAAAACTTACCATTTATCATACATTTATCATGTCAAACTTCAACTACTGTCCATTAGTTTGACATTTTTGTGTTGAACGAGAAACAAGAAAAATGGAAAAAATACAAGAAAGAGCACTGCGGTTTGTTTATGATGACTACAAAAATTCATATAGTTATCTTCTGGACAAATCAAAATTACCATGCCTTAAACTCAGGCGTATTAGAACAATGGCCATAGAATGTTTTAAGATTTTAAACAAGCAAAGCCCGTCTTACCTGCATGATTTTATTCATATTAAAGAAACACCTTATTCTTTTAGATACACGAAAACTGCTGTTTTACCAAAAACAAGATCAACAACATATGGGTTGAAGTCTTTTAGATATGAGTCTGCAAAACTTTGGAATTCTTTACCAGAATCTTTTAGAAATATTACTACTTTTAACCAGTTTAAATCCAACATAAATAGTTGGTACGGAAATTGTTGTAATTGCTGTGCCTGTCGCTAATTTTATTTTTAGAAATTAGTAAACAGGGTTTAAGTGATTTTCGGTTTGTCAGTTTTAATGTGGTGAATACTGTGGCATTGTAAAGCACCAATGATATTTTAGTAGTGTGATGTAATTTTTAAAAACTGTTTCTTGTTTATTTCGTATGATTGTTGTATTTTATGTAACATTATTATGTAGTCGGAAAATAGCTCTTCAGAGCTAATGTTCTTTGTTGATATACCCGACTTTAAATAAATATTATCTTATCTTATCTTATCTTATCTTATCTTGTGTAAAAATTTGACAATACCGACCATGAATATATACATGTATATAACTTTACTTCTGCATATACTTGACTCCATGTTAAGCGATTCCGTGGTCTAGTGGTATGTTTCTCGCTTCCGATGTGAGGGATCCCGAATTCAAGTCCCGGACGGACCACTTTTTTTTTTAAGAAATACTATTTTTTTTTACTAAATAATAGTACTCAGCACGCCAAATGAAAAATTTACGAGGTCTGGCTTGTACAAACTCATACAAGCATTATTACAGTGTGATACATATTCCATATAAAAAGAATCTTCTATACACATAATAAAGAATAAGCAATTGAATCTTTATATCCATAATGGAATCTCTCCCCCCCCCCTCCCCCCGAACTGCGCATGTTTTACTTTTTCCTTAAGCGGGGGACACAAATTCTCTGAATTAGCTTGTTTCTAAATTGTTTTGTTGTAAAAATTTACGTTTGTACTGTTTATTACAGACTATTCCTTCATGTAAGAGATCACGAAAATCATAGCCAACTTCATCATACAAGGACAGACCCTCTGGTAGAGTCAGCGGCATTTAGCGGCATTTCTCCAAACAAACCTTCAAGTAGAGTCAGCAGCATTTAGCGGCTTTTCTCCAAAACAGACCTTTTGGTAGAGTCAGCAGCATTTAGCAGCATTTCTCCAAAACAGACCTTCTGGTAGAGTCAGTGGCATTTAGCGGCATTTGTCCAAGACAGACCTTCTGGTAAAGTCAGCGACATTTAGCGGCATTTCTCCAAAACAAACCTTCTGGTAGAGTCAGCGGCATTAAGCGGCATTTCTCCAAAACAAACCATTATGGTAGAGTCAGTTGCATTTAGCGGCATTTCTCCAAAACAGACCTTCCGGTAGAGTCAGCGGCATTTAGCGGCATTTCTCCAAAACAGACATTCTGGTAGAGTCAGCGGCATTTAGCGGCATTTCTTTAAGACAGACCTTCTGGTAGAGTCAGCAGCATTTAGCGGCATTTCTCTAACAAAGACCTTTTGGTAGAGTCAGCGGCATTTATCAGCATTTCTCCAAGACAGACTTCTGGTAGAGTCAGCAGCATTTAGCGGCATTTCTCCAAGAGAGACCTTCTGGTAGATTCAGCAGCATTTAGCGGCATTTCTCCAAGAGAGACCTTCTGGTAGAGTCATCGGCATTTAGCAGCATTTCTCCAAGACACACCTTCTGGTAGAGTCAGCGGCATTTAGCGGCATTTCTCCAAAACAGACCTTCTGGTAGAGTCAGCCGCATTTAGCGGCATTTCTCCAAGACACACCTTCTGGTAGAGTCAGCGGCATTTAGCGGCATTTCTCCAAGACAGACCTTCTGGTAGAGTCAGCAGCATTTAGCGGCATTTCTCCAAGAGAGACCTTCTGGTAGAGTCAGCGGCATTTAGCAGCATTTCTCCAAGACAGACCTTCTGGTAGAGTCAGCAGCATTTAGCGGCATTTCTCCAAAAGAGACCTTCTGGTAGAGTCAGCAGCATTTAGCGGCATTTCTCCAAGACAGACTTCTGGTAGAGTCAGCGGCATTTAGCGGCATTTCTTTAAGACAGGTCTTCTGGTAGAGTCAGCGGCATTTAGCGGCATTTATCCAAAGCAGACCTTCTGGTAGAGTCAGCGGCATTTAGCGGCATTTCTCCAAGACACACCTTCTGGTCAAGTCAGCAGCATTTAGCGGCATTTCTCCAACACAGACCGTCTGGTAGAGTCAGCGGCATTTCTCCAAAACAGACCTTCTGGTATAGTCAGCAGCATTTGTCCAAGACAGACCCTCTGCTAGAGTCAGCAGCATTTAGCAGCATTTGTCCAACACAGTCCCTCTGGTAGAGTCAGCAGCATTCTTTATGAGAATGATAGTAGGTCATGCTTACCTGCTTGGGGAAGCAAGATTAAAAGATAGTTTACACCAATATTGTTATTATTCCCATTTTCATGTGAAATAAATTGTATATTATCACTACTGGAAATGTTTACTGGCTGTATTATAAATAAAAAACCAAATACCATACTGTTTCAATTTCCCGAAATTGATATGAACTTGATTTGAGGGTTATAACTCTAGAAATTTCATGAATGATAAAATGTTAGAATTTACATACTCAATCGATCCACTGATTAAAAAGCTGCATTTAAATCTTTTAAGGTATAAGCTGCATGGTTATAAAATATTAACCCATCCCATTTTTATATCTTTTATGGAATAAGCTGCATTCAATTAAAACAAATTATGAAATAAACTGCATGATAATTAAATGTTAACATATCCCAGTTTTATATCTTTCACGGAATAAGCTGCACTTTATATCTTTTATGGAATAAACTGCATGATTTTAAAATGTTCACCTATTCCAGTTTTATATCTTTCACGGAATAAGCTGCATTTTAAATCTTTTACGGAATAAGCTGCATGATTATAAAATGTATCCCAATTTTATATCTTTTACAGAATAAGCTGCATTTTATATCTTTTACGGAAAAAGCTGCATGATTACAAATTGCTAACCTATCCCAGTTCTATATCTTGTACGAAATAACCTAGTGCATTAGTATAAAACGTTTACCTTTCTTAGTTTGATATCTTTTATGGAATAAGCTGCATCTTATATCTTTTTTACGGAATAAGCTGCATTTTGTATCTTTTACGGAATAAGCTGCATGGTTATAAAATGTTAATATATCCCATTTTTATATCTTTTAATAGTTTCATGGAATAAGCTGCATTTTGATAAAAGAATGCACGACATAAACTGCATGATTATTATGCATGAAATGTTAACATATCCCAGTTTCATATCTTTCACGGAATAACCTGCATTTTATATCTTTTATGGAATAAGCATTTTAATTAAAGAATTTACGAAATAAACTGCATGATTATAAAATGTTAACATATCCCAGTTTCATATCTTTCACGGAATAAACTGCATTTCATATGTTTTACAGAATAAGCAGCATGATTACAAATTGCTAACCTATCTTTTACAGCTGCTTTTTATATCTTTTATGGAATAAGCTGTTAGATTTTAAAATGTTCACCTATTCCAGTTTTATATCTTTCACGGATTAAGCTGCATTTTATATCTTTTATGGAATATTATAAGCTGCATGATTATAAAATGTATCCCAATTTCATATCTTTCACGGAATAAGCTGCATTTTATATGTTTTACAGAATAAGCAGCATGATTACAAATTGCTAACCTATCTTTTACAGAATAAGCTGCATCAGTATAAAATGTTAACCTTTCCTAGTTTTATATCTTTTATGGAATAAGCTGCATTTTATATCTTTTACGGAATAAGCTGCATGATTACAGAATTTTAACCTATCCAAATTTTATATCTTTTACTGTGTAATATTGGCCATGATTAAAATATTTCTTAAGATTCTCATCCCTGCCCACCCTGAATTTATAACCCAGCCTCGATTTTTTTCTTCGTCTTAATTCTTATCGGGATTGGTATCCGTCTACCATTCTACTTTCGTTTTAAATTTTGCGAAAGTTGATATGATTTTGACGACTGAAAAGATAGTACTAGTAATTGCTGTAATACGTATAGGACCTATATTTTAAACAAAGGTCATGGGTTGAAAAAGATTTGTGATGATGTGAAGTAGGAGATAATGGAACATTTACTATTACCTTTATTCAGGTATTATAGATAAGATTACACCGAATGACCAGGTCAATAAAAATCTTTGAAATTGAAAAAATAAAAAGTACCGGTATAAAATAAAAGTCAGCCGCCAGCCTTGATTTTATTTATTATGGCCCAAGTTGCATGATTGTAAAATGTTAACCTATCCCAGTTTTATATTTTTTACGGAATAAGCTGCATGATTGAATCAATAGACAATGTATTCTTCTAAAATCAGCGCATGAAAGTTTTTGTAGATAATCCTTTACTGGACTTTTACAAATCGGTCTCAAAAAAATTAATTTCAACTTTGCATGGTGTGCTTCTGACAGTCTTTTCTTTCTAACTTTATCGATAAAAAATAGTTTAACACAGTCGCATACTATGCTCATATGGTTTATTTGTTGAATAAATTAAGACACAGCTACTTATATTGAGATAATATTGAAACATTAAAGCTTCTTCTGTTACTGTAATTTATGGAGTAATTACATTATTTTCTTTATTTAGTATTTTATTCGACATATTTTCAAAAATATAACTTAATAATTAATATGTTATACATGGGGTACTTCAAATTTAATTGTCATACTCACATAATTGAGCAATATCAAATGCATGAAGCCAGATGTTTAACACCTTTTCCCTAATCATCTCCTGTTTTGTTATATTGGTGATAAATTTGTCTGTATCTGACTGCAAGATATCAATAACTGCAAATTGCTAATCAGCATGATACTCATGCTAGTGTTGACCAAAATAAAGCTGTTAATTGAATTATTTTCAAAGATACTACCAAAGTGCAAAGAGCTCTTTGTACAATTTAAACTGATATTTAATTATCGGGGTAATATTTTTAGAATAATACTGGAAATACCATCAAACCAAATGAAAAAAGTATAAATATTACTAATTGAGCAATTCCCTGCCATTAAGGAAAATAAAAAATTACACTATTTGAAGGTACTTGGACACAGATTTGAAGTTAATATTTTCTCATTTTTTCTGTATAATATCACGAATTATATATTTTAATAGCCTTTCATTAAAAAATTAATTAAAAATCTTATTTCAATTCAAAGTTATTAAAACTTTAATTTTTTTGGCGGGTTTGATTGACACATCCTTGCACTTTCACAAATTTTAACTTTATTCTTAATCCTTAGGAAAAGTGGCAATTTTGATGTGTTTTAATGAGAAATATTTAAACTGTTATCAAGAAAAATAATTTTATTCAGAGTAGAAATGTTAGAAAGCAAAACACCTTCACAAGTATCGTCATTTCGAACTAAGAGATGCGTACAGAGTTTAGCAAATCGAGCACACTTGTGTTATGTACACAGGTTTTGTAAACAGGGCTCGAGTTCTGTTATTGTTTATATTTAGAATTCACAGGGTGCGTTCAATCGTCACAGTCTGCTTAACACAACTGCAAGGACTGACAATATATTGTGTGTTTGTTTTGCTTTCGAATGTGTCTACTCTGAATTTTCAGGATTATAGTATTAATATTTTTCATTTATACAAAACGAGATTGCCACTTTTCATAAGGATTAAGAATAAAATCAAATTTGTGAGAGTGCAAGGATATGTCAATGAAACCCGCCGAAAAATTTGAAATTTCAATATCTTTTTAACGAAATAACATTTTTAATTAATTTTTGTGTGAAATGCTATCAAAATATATAAGTCGTAATATAATAGAGAAAATAATAACTTCGAATCTGTGTCCAAGTACCTTTAAGTATCTCTCATACATAAAAGTGTAAACCATCTCTCCATTAATTACTGTATATGAGTAAATCCATGTAAAAACAACAGATTAAACTGTAATTAAAGTTGTTTTATCTATGATCTATACAAAACAGTATTTATGGATTTATTTATTCCTGAGTCCTACATCTTTTTCAAGATGAAGGAATTTACTGAAAATAAAAGAAAAAGGAATTAAAGCACTCAATCTTGTTAAACAAATTCTCTAAATGTTGTCAGAAGCACTGTCTTTTAGAAATGCCGCTTAATGCCGCTGACTCTACCAGAAGGTCTGTCTTGGAGAAATGCCGCTAAATGCCGCTGACTCTACCAGAAAGTCTCTCTTTGAGAAATGCCGCTGACTTTACCTGAAGGTCTGTCTTGGAGAAATGCTGCTAAATGCCGCTGACTCTACCAGAAGGTCTGTCCTGGAGAAATGCCGCTAAATGCCGCTGACTCTACAGGAAGGTCTGTCTTGGAGAAATGCCGCTAAATGCCGATGACTCTACCACAAGGTCTCTCTTTGAGAAATGCCGCTGACTCTACCAGAAGGTCTGTCTTGGAGAAATGCCGCTAAATGCCGCTGACTCTACCAGAAGGTGAGTCTTGGAGAAATGCCGCTAAATGCCGCTGACTCTATCAGAAGGTCTCTCTTGGACAAATGCCGCTAAATGCCAATGACTCTACCAGAAGGTCTGTTTTGGAGAAATGCTGCTAAATGCCAATGACTCTACCAGAAGGTTTGTTTTTGAGAAATGTCGTTAAATGCCGCTGAGTCTACCAGAAGGTCTGTCTTGCACAAATGTCGGTGACTCTATCAGAAGCACTGTCTTGGACAATTGCCCCACCCACCAACCCATTTCATCTCATTTCGTCACTTCTTACATGAAGTATGAACCTTATTACATTTTGTTAAAATTTCATTTGTTTTATTTACTTTCTATGAAATCAAAGTCTGTCAAAAATTCCGTTTCTTTCTTTGTCAGGGACGAAGTAGAATTGTGCTTTTTTTGTTGATGTTTCATTTTCTGGATTATCTTCTTACCTTGCTTTTCCGGAATTTCATTATAAAATTCTCTGTTGGAAAGCATTTCCATGACTTTACTTTTGTAATAATTGGCATCCATAATCACCACAGCTCCTCCCTTGTCTGCTTCTTTGATAACAATAGAAAGGTCGTTTGATAAAGATTTTATGGCATTTTCTTCATCGTTACTTAAATTCCTTTTCTTATTTCTTTTCATATTATCACCAAGAGGAATATTTTCTAAAGTATGACAGACGGTATCTAAAACGGCGTTTCTTCCTTTTTTAGGGTTAAAATCAGATTTATTCCTTACGAGATCTGAAATTTCATCATCTTCTTCTTCTTTATCCTCACAGTAAAAATATTCTGCCAGTCTTAGTCTCCGTGAATAGTTCTTGACATCCTTTGACAATTCCTGATTATTTGATTGAGAAGACGTTGGTGGTGTAAATTTCAATCCTTTGGAGAGTAATTTAATCTCTGTTGGATTTAAATTTCTACTGGAAAGGTTTATAATTTTGGGGTCTATTTTACCCGTGTGTTGAAATGGTTTGTGTACCTGAAGCGTTTGCCTTGACTCTGTTTGCCTCCGCCTAAAAAATAATGGGATGACCTTTTACCAATGTACGTTGTTCCTTTAAATCTGTATACATTATTTTGCGGATGCGCATTTCTTTGTTCTTTGAACATTTTATTTTTTGAAGACGGATTATTATACGAAGTTTTTATTTTCCGTGAATATCCGTTATTAGACTCGTTATTTTGTTGAGTTCCTTGTCGGTTTTTCAGGTACCTAGGGTTTCGTGAATTGTTGCTAACCAATCCACTTCCTTCGTCTGTGTTCCTTGTAGCTTCTGCATAACTAGGTCTTGTTGTTGTTGGGAAATTTGCAGTATCCTTGTTGTTTCCTTTCTCTTACCTGCATTGTGTTTTAATTTTCTGTCTTGAGAAATTTTGTTATCTCGCTTCTCTGTGTTTTGCTCCTTTCTTTAATGGCGGTATTCCTGAACTTTCTGACGTAGTCCAATAGCCATATTTCTTTGTATCTCCATCTGTCCAACGATTTCTTTTCCTCCTTCTCACACTCTGTTTTCCACATGTTCTGCAGAATTTCTAAGGTTCTCCCGTTTGCTTTTCCCTTTAATTCACTTACCATTTTCTCGTCAATATGAATTACCTTTTGTTGACTGTTTTGCGATCTCATTTGAAGCAATTCAATTTCTCCCTTGACTCTTTCCATAGCAACATTTATCAGAATTTTGGTTTGTGCTTCCGGTTCTCCACGAATGTCGGGTATTCTAAATTTTCTCGGTAGTATAGGAGTCTTTTCATTTAACCATTTTTTATATTGCTCCGCGTCTTTGGCGTTGTTGATTTGTTTCCAAAATAATTGTTTTCTCAAGTTAAGAGATCTACTCCACTCTGTTTTAATCCTTTGTTTAATTTTGATGGCTTCCTTTTGTAGTGCTAGTTCATTTACTTCTTGTTGAATTATACCGCTTGGTGTTCGATAATTTGTACTGTCGTAGTCCATTTGTGACAATATGACAGATTTAACATGCGTTTCCTCATTAAACTGTACATCTGATGTTTTGTCACATACCTTGAGTAATTCATTCATCAATTCATTAGATGCATCCAGTGTTTGTTCTATGAGATCCATCCGTTCAAGAAGTTCATGGAGAATTTCGTTTGTTTCCCTCTCTCGTTGTTTTTCTACTTGTGTTACCATCACGGTCACTGGTTAGGTATACGACAGACACACACCAATACCTCCATTTCGGTTCATGCCACCCCAGACATACTAAGCGTTCAATACCGTATAATTTATCGAGAAGAATCTGTACCATAGTCAGTGATGAGGCACGAAGGAAGGAACGTCTTAAAGAATTGAAAGAGTATCTTTTGGATCAGAAATATCCATTAGAAATTATAGAAGATGGAATTGAAAAAGCCGAAGAACTGGACCGTAACCAATTAATTAATCCGCCGTCTACGGACACTACAGAGGAGAAAATACTTCCTTTCGTTACGACCCACAATCCAAGAAATAGAAACATGACCCCATTTGTTCAACATCTCAACTCATGGAGTTCTTAAAACCGACGAAAAAATGTCAAAAGTTCTTCAAAATTTCCAATTCATAAATAGTAAAAGGCAACAGAAGAACTTCCGCAGCTTATTAAGCAAGTCGCATTTTCAACAAAATAATGTGCACTCAGTCAGCAAATGCCCTGACCGTCGCTGTGGAACATGTCTGTACATAAGAGAAGGAAATACCTTTGAAATTGGGCCCAAAGATTTTAAAGTTTATGCTAATATGTCTTGTGATTCTAAAAATGTCATATATTGTATAACGTGTGAAAGATGTGGCCAATTTTACATCGGCGAGACTGGAACTACTCTCCGTACCCGTATCCGAATCCACAAACAACATATTCAACATCCGGAGTACAGACAAGTCAAAGTTAGTGAACAGCTGGACCAATGCGGTAATGGACATTTCACCGTGTTCCCCTTTTACAAACTATTAACCGACAGTACGGTAGAAATAAGAGAAAAAGAGAAACATTTTATTAAGTCTTTAAAACCATAGTTTATTATATTTTATATAAATGTATGTTTATTTTTCATATGTTCAACATATACGCTTTTGCTTGTTTCCTGAACATTCATTGTGACGTCATTGTATTGTTGACAACGTCATTACCATAACATTTTAACGTCAAATGTTCAAAGTAAAACGTCTGAAGAATTTGAATGAAAGCGCTAACGTTTTACAACTTGTGTTGTCGTTTTTTCTTTTTTTAAATATTCATTGCTTCATATGAATATAAAAATAAGTCTGCTAATAACGGAGCGCAATTTGTACCCATGGGAATTCCAATAGATTGTTGGAATACCTGGTCTCCAAAAACTACATAGATATTGTCAATCAGAAACTCAAGCATCTTTTAACCCATAAAATGAATATATATATATATATATATATATATATATATATATATATATATATATATATATATATTCAAAAGAAACGCAAATAAAAAAATGATTTACCAGAAAAAAATAAACATACCACCCATTCTCAGAATAGATTCTATTGTCTCCGACCTAATTCTTACAGGCTCTGTCTCCTCTTCCAGTATGATGTGGCGTTCGTTAGAATCAATAAAAACAATAAATATCTACAATCGAATATCATAGCAAAGGAGTATTATTAAATTTAAAAATTTTTTTGGTGTGTAAAAAATATATAATTTTCACATCTATGTTACCTTCGCTTGAATTTGTTGCAGCTGACGTAAATCCTGAAAGTTGTTGATAACAAAAGAAAGTGGGTTGTTGATAAATTCTAGGCCTCTAGCTAATTCCCTGTGTGATCTTACATAGTCCCCACTGAAGCTTATTATCACTGGGGTTTTTTGCTGCTGCCAAAAATGAATTAGCTCAATTTTCTTTTTCAACTGAAAATAAAGGAGAATCAAGCACAACATCTCTTTCTGAAAATTTCTTTATTTCGTAAAAAGTTTGAATATTTTTATTATAGCTTACTATCACGATGCAGACAAGAATGATAATGATGACACATATCTGAAGACCATTAGCTGTAAAAGAAGAAACATAGACACATGCAAATACCATCGCTGTTAAACCAGCTATAAATATTAACCATTGTTATAGCCTTATAAATATTATTCTATATATTTATAAAAAGTCCAACAAAAGAACTGTTAACAGTCATGTTTTGTTTACATAGATTAATATACATGTACTAATTTGTGTTCGTTCAAAGCAGATGATGTCAATAAAGAAATGAATTTTAGATATATTTAAACAGTTTCTAGAGATTTGCCGAATCGCATTTCGTTATAAATAAGATATTTTCCATATGTAAACAAAACAAGGCACTCTTTCGAAGAATTTCAAGTTCTGTATCTTGTTTGTTAATCAATAAATAATGTTCATTGTTTTGCATGTAAATAGATGATTCCTGAGTTAAGAATTGTAAGCATTGAAACTGGTTTTAAAAATTAAGTTAAAACTGTGTCCATGTCCCTTTATGTGAAGTTTTTGATCATGTAAAAAAGTTGAAATTTGATTGTAAACAAGATGGCATGAATTTACAATTAAATTATTGTATGGATCCTGGGGTCCACGCAGAAAATATTTCAGCAAGGATAAAAAGGATGCCTTGAACAAACGTCAGGCAACGCATGCGCAAGAATGCAAGACAGATCGCCCCTGAGACAGTCTTCTGGTACAATGATACGCCTTTTTCGAATTAGAATATACCAGTCATGGGCATTTCCACATATATCATATTTATTCATTTATGGGTTTATCCGATTTTTTCTCTAATACATATACTTTAATATACAAACTACGAGGGTTGATCCAAACGTAACGTTACAGTTTCGATAGAATTGCTACTAGTCGATCTACATCATCCAAATTATACATGAACAAAGCTATATTTATCACTAATCAGTCCTGATTATTTCAAATTAAAACAATTTATACTTTTTGATATGTTGAAATTTATCGAAGTGCAATTATAGTGGTCACTGCACTTAAATGACGTCAAACGACGGATACTTGCCGCCATATACTTAAACTCTTTCCTTTTATTTGATTAAAAGAATCTGAAATTCACGAACACATTAATATCTTTCACTTTTTAAAAGTATTTGCACCCGTTGAACACTCAATTTAATTTCGTCCTCTGTAAACATTCCTTGAACGGTACAATAAGATAAATGTAAGGTCTCATATATAGCTCTAACCGTGACATGTCTTTCTTTTTTGACATCGTCAGACACCAATAAATGTTTCCGCCTGATCTCCCTTTTTCGGTCTACCTGTCCTATGCTCATCATTAAATGACCCATGATAAATCATCGTTACTATCTTTACTGACGTTTTCCCCATTTTGAAACAAACACGCATTACAGCACGTTTCAGAAGTTTTTTTTTCATTTCGAGAATTCCTTTGTTTAACACATCAGATTAAAACAACAATGTTCATGATCAAAATGCGATAACGTCATTTTATTTTCAATCAAATTCTAGAAAATGACGTAATTTAAAAATACGTATTTTATCGATTAGAACAGAACTTTTTAGATACGTTTAAATGTGTTTGTCTTTTTTATATTCTAACAATACACGCTTTAAAACGTGAAGTTTAGTAGTGACGCTTTGACATTCCTGATGTTGAATGTATTAAACGTCTTTAGCAATAAAATTATTTCAATTCAACGTCATTCAATGAACTTTTCAACTGTGATTAAATTTATTTTTAATCATCTTTTTATTTATTATATTTGAAAATATGGAGTCAAATAGTAAAAATATGGACACAGTTACATTTCCTGTGGACGAACTTTTGTAAACATTGATTATATGGCACAAACATTTTAAAGAGTAGAAAGGATTTTGCAGTATATGAATAGCTTAAGAACTTGAATTAACAACTTCATTCAACAAATATTTTTAGCTTTTAACAATGTAACATGTCTTCACCGGCATTAGTTTTTTTTGCATCAAGTCTTGCAAAATAATTTGGTATACAGCAATCCAAATTCAGATTGATAGAGGCCTGAAGCAACAGTTTTTAATGCAGGAGAGGGACCTTTGTAAAAATATCTGTGTACTACAGAGCTGTACTACACGTGTGTCATTTGATCTATTTAGACCCTGTTAAAGTCCAGAACTGATGTCAAGTCCCAGCCGTCATAGTTTTCATGTATCAAAATAGCCCGAAAATGTCAGATCTGATTTAAAGTCTTTTTAAACAATTTTTCTATGAAAGTACTATCAGTCAAAAAGTTGGCAGATTATTGTAGAAAAGCGAACACTAGATGACCTTTCATTACACCTAAAATTCTTAAATTGAATTTCGATTAGAAACACATGCATATGGTTACGTATTGCAGTCCTTTTTTAAAGTACAGGAACTTGTATATTTATATCATTTGATTAGGTGGATGAGACTCTTTTGCATAAAAATTGTAAGTAATACAAAATAACAAAATGTAGACGAAAAGGTGAGAGAAAAAATCAAAATCTATGGCTAGAGGCAGAATGCATTTTATGAGGTTGATGAAATTTTTATTACATGTACAAATTAAGTGTAGGGAATATTTGTATCAATTACATGTATTTCATGCAGAGTCTATGTATATGTTGGTAAACTTTTACGAGTACAATGAGATTTGGTGTCGAGCGAAGCAATGGACCAAATCGAATGGCGAGGAAAAAAAGGTTATCAACATACTTCATACATTCACACGAGAAATTAAGCCCTTTGTGTCTCTGTCTATTTAATTACAAATCTTTGTGTGGTTCTAATTATTTATTTAAAAAAAACGAAACTTTGAGCCTGGCTGTTGTCATTTTGTACAAGCCCAGATGTGATAATTATACACTCGTGGTAATATCTCTGTAAGGAGATTATCTATACAGTGAGTAGTTTTCAAACATAATATAGGTTCATTTCTATAGATTCAAAAATCTTTGTATTTAGACAGTCATGTAATTTTTATGGATTTAAGTCAGTAGTATTTTAGTTTTGTGGACATTATCAAACATTCATTTTTGGTGGTAAAATTAATGAATTTCTGATGAAAAGCAAAGAATTCCACAGAAAACGAAAAGCAGGAAAAGAAAGGTTTTCGGTTGGATGAACATGTTTCACTACTTAACGAGTATAGGACGGTTCCTGTTAATTTAAACTTCTTTGGAATTCATTTACCGGTACACTTTTTCATATGTCCCAATCAGTCGATATCTGTTTTATTACAATCGAAAAAAAAAATTCAGTAGTTAGTAACATTTTAAAGTTCTCACTTCTCGATGCGATTATTCTGATTAAATTTTCAATGTTTAAGGTAAATCCTAAATATTCAATAAATTACAAGACATTTCTTAAATTTCTTTACTTTTGATTTCAATTTCAATTTTTATTCAATTTTTTTATGTTTGATTTTGGCTAAATTTAAATAATTCAATGAGAAAGATAGGGGAAGAGAAAGAGAACTTTCATCCTGTACTAATTTATGTTACTATGTAGATTTTTTGACTATGTAAGCACATCTGGTCCATTATTCATTATTTGGTGACCATGCCCTGTGTCCATGATTGTAATTACCTATCATTGGTAATGATTTGCTTAAGAAATAAAGTCCGCGTTTTCGTGAATGTTGCAGAATAACCTCCAAGGTCGAGAAATGTTGTTTGAAATATAAAAGCCGAGGCGTTAGCTTTTATATTTCAAACAACATTTCGAGACCGAGGAGGTTATTCTGCATTATTCACGACAACAAGGACTTTATTTCTATTCTCCCAAGGGCGATAAATACGGCTGAATGTTTCCTCTATAGAAAAGCGAATTAGGTCACCATGTCTCGATTACGCTGTTCTATTTAACACCATAGAGAAATTTTGTTGACTTACCTATATATGGTATGCAGATGATTTGAGCTTTCGTTGCATTACAAATAGTCTTGTTTAATTACAAATTTGTTCGTAATATGTATTGATCAGTTAAAATGAATATACAAAAACAAAATCATGTTCTTGTTCTACTGCTAATCACGTTGTTTAATGTGTAGGGAGGTCCGTGGAATAGCCCCGCTTAGCTATAAAAACCGACATTCATCAGCAACTTGATGCAATTTACAGTGTTTATACTGCAAAAGACGACACATCGATGCGGTCTAATCAAGTATTTCATTCTACAGCCAAACATGCATTTGAATTGTTCAGATTTGATACGTGTTTCTGATCTGATTTTTTGATGACGTTCGTGATCTATTGGAGAATAATGTCCTTTCAAGTTTTCAATAACCGTGGTAGAATTAATAATTATGCACACAATGGCAGAGTCATCCATCTATGAAGCTAGGGGTTGGGGTGTACCAAGTGATTTAGTAGCACCAAAAACCATTTGTTCGAGATGTGAGGCATATACTAGTAAATATAGTAAATATTTAGGGAAAAAGTAAAATTCATTGTTCATAGTTTAATGTAAAAGTACATGTCTATGAAATACCAGACGGTAAAAATTTGAATGAAAAAATGAAATATTTTAGGTCATTATTTCCAGAATGAATTGTCAACAGATTTTCCCATTATTTCTTCGGGTGTAACCGGTTAATGGAGGATGTTTGCTCTTTTATGGCTCATATTCCCACCTCTGATATTAAATTCTACACTTTGAGATGCTCCCCCAAATTTAAAGTCAGAAGTCTGAAGTCTGTTTTCCACTGAACGTTATTCCGCAAATATCCATTACTCCGTGGCACTTGATGCCAAATCTGATGTTTTTAGAGGTCTGTGTTTGCTTCGGATATGCTATGCAAATCTAAACCTGGTCAGTAGCTTTAGCAAGTTTAAAGTTCTTTTGATTCCTAAACTGTTTTAATGTTAAGTTATGTATTATTGAAAGTCGAAATCTTATCATGAGTCGCAATAACTCAATTTAATAATCAGAACCAATATAAGAAAAATCCTCGTTGGGAAGAATTAAATGCCCTTTATTAATCTTTGAAGGAGTATATTTCAATAATGTTGACTGTTACCATGTAAAGCGAATTAGTCTATTTCCTTTAGAATATAAAAAGTCAGTTATTACAAGTACATGTGAAATCTTACCAAGATATGATATGAAACCTCTCTCTTCGTTTTTCTTGCCCTCCCTCTGCAATGCTTTCTCTTGGATCTCCATTCGGCTAATAATCGTAGACTTTTGGATCTCCAATTGTCTAATAATCGTAGACTTTTGGATCTCCATTCGGCTAATAATCGTAGACATTTTTTTAGAAACATCGTCTTGATTTTTGAAAAGCTCTATATTTTTACTTTCAAGTATGCTGCATCTTGTCCCAAAATCATATATTTGATTTTTCAGCTCTTTTTTCCCTTTGGTGTATGTTTTGTTTTGTTCTGTTATAATTTTCTTTATGTTTGTAATTTTATTCTCCAGATTCTCCCGTTCGTCCTTTTCACTCATTATTTGTTGCTTCAAGCTGTCTACAAGCTTGTCGATGGTTTGAAATCTGTTTTTATATTGCTCGAGGATATTCTTCATACCTTGTATATTTTCTTGTAATTGTTTCAATGTACTTTCAGATACTGTCGAATCTTTTGGAGACCATTCCGAATCTTCGCATTTGACATCCTTATATCTCTCACAATAATTGATATCCTCTTCTATTTTTCTCGAATCGTTCTCGACCACAGGCATATATCCATCCTCCAACTTTTTTCTTTTAGTGTCATTTATCATGGAATGAATGAAAGGAATTATGAGGAATAAAGCAAAGATAATTATATAAATAATTGTATATCGAAGTATGAACGTAATGTTTTCCAAAGAAGAAGTGCGATTTTCAGTCATGATCTTTTCATGGTTTCTCTCATATTCATCAATCTTTAATGAACCAATCTACAAAAAGGAGTTTTTATGACTGAAAATTTATTAATCCTTATGACAAGTATTCACACCTCTTGATTTAAAAAAACTCTCTTACAAATATTAAAAAAACATAAAATTCCTATGCATCTTTTGAGATAAATTATACGAGTGAAATATTAAACTTTATAAGGCTTGAAGGTACTGCAAAATCACATATTTTCGATCGGTCAAATTTTTGTGGTTTGAGGAAAATATATTGATTCATAGGGGGTTGATTTCGTGGTTGAAGAATCGTTCAGTAGAAATGTATGTTTAAAATTGCATTTCATGGTGTACATAAATTCGTAGGTCCCTTCATACCATGAAAATCCAGTACAGTTAAATTGTGCAAGGGTTTTTTGACAATATTTTGTAACAAAATGTATTCTAACTGGGATGGCAATAATTTTAATAACATTTTTTTTTATATTGGATAATTGTAATTATGGTTAATAACTACATATCGAGGACGATTGATTTTATATTTAGACTTGTACCGTGATGCTGCAGTCACATGATTTTAGCACATTTACTTGTAGTATTGATGTTACCCATAAATGTCGCTAGTGCAAGGGCATAACCATGTTAAAATTCAAATTTTAGTTTATAAATATTTTCAACACGCATTTAACTGTCTGAAAAGTGCTGTGATTCTTTCTAAATTCTGCAATATCATTCTAAAATTATTTTGTATAACCGAATGTTGTATTTGTTGCTGAACAACGGCATTAAATATTGATATAACTTTATTATTTTCAAGATTTCATCAGGATCGCAGCATTTTTAAAAGTTATTTTTAAAGTTTCATCAGGATCGCAGCACTTTTCAGATACCTTAATTGTCCTAGAGATGAATAGTAAAAGCTTACTATGATCCATTATTTATACACTGAATTGACGACGGATTTTTTTCCGTTATTTCCTGATTATGACAACGAGCACACGGCGGGTGTGACCGGTCGGCAGGGGATGCTCACTCCTCCATGGCACCTGATCCCACCTCTGATGTTTTGGAGGTCCGTGTTTGCTCTGCTCTTATTTTGTATATTTGTTTAATGGACGTTGAGATTGAATACTGTTCGTTATTTCCACATCCTTCTTTTAACCACCGAACATGTATCTCTGCTGGTGGACAATTTGTCCCCGAGGATACTTGTCGTTCGGTACTTATTCATGCATGAGTACACATAATAACGAAATGATACTGGCAGGCGCGTCGCCCAGTATAAAAAGGCGTCACTTCTTTGAGTCTATAAGGGACACAGACTCAAGGAGTGCATTTGGTGCCCCTCGGAGTATCCTCAGGGATATTAAACATATGTCATATGTACAGTCTTCAGATTCCCAGTTTTGGTATAAAACCAATACATCATATACCAAATTGAAAGAGTGTAAAGTTTCTATTACAAATATATTGGATGATTCCTTTTCCGATCAAATGTCTTCGGTTTCAAAATATTCTGTGCGAAACTGTAAAACCTGTGACATTTTGATAACTGACACTTCTTTCACCAGTAATCTTACTGGACAGAGCTTCTATACCAAAACTTGGGAAAATCTGAACTGCAAATCTTCTAATGTTGTCTATGGAATAGAATGTAATCTGTGTGGACTTATTTATGTCGGTGAAACCAAGGGATCGCTTAACAAAAGAATATCAGGTCATCGATTTCAAATAAATCATGGTGGTCAGCAGCTTTTATATAAACATTTTAATTCACCTGATCATTCTATTTTATCAATGAAAGTTAGAATTCTGGAAAAGATTTATCACCACACAAATAGTCCGTCGTTAAGTAAACCTTTCCGTAGACAACGTGAAGAATTTTGGATTAGGAAACTAGGGACAGCCTTTCCCTATGGATGTAATGACAATGTCGATAGTGTTGGAAATCTTACAAGCCCGCAGTGTAATAATGTAAATGTGATGGGACTTTTTAACAATACTCAGAGACGTAAGCGTAGTCATGGACATCGTTCGTACAATAAACCTGCAATACACGACGTCTCTTTTGATTCATTACTACCTTATGTAAATCAACAGTTAGGTCTACATCATATTCGAACCAAACTTTACTCTGTCCCTTTGAAACTTTTAAATAGTCTTCTTGAAAAGACCAAGGAACATCCAAATTTAGATTCCTCGACACCTGAATATAGGCTCGGTTCTGTGATTATGGATATTGCACATCATAGGCTTTTTAAACCCGCACGTTTCACGGAAGAAAATGCAGCTAAAACAATCCGTCTTTTCCTTAAACTTCAATATGCCAATAAAGGAATTGACGCGGTAAATATTAGTAATATTCTTAATCACAAAAGGGTCCAGTCTTATATTCCACCATATTTCAAGTTAAAGACTACGCCTTGTATTTCCTACAAATATACATCGACCATTGCTTCCAAACTTTTCAATTACAAAAATACTTTACATGGCCTGGATATCGACTATCTAAAAAATAATCCCCTTTCGTGTTCATGTTCTTCTTCGCCCTATAACTATAGTCCTGCTGGACACGTTATTACAGGTGACGTAAATATAGTTCCTAATGAGGACCTTAAATCACTTATTTTAAAAGGTCCTAAATACAGGGAACCCCGATCCTTCAACTGGCGTCAGAATTTCATAAATATTATGGATTCTGTTGAAAATTACGCCAGACGATGGGCTAGATATGAAAAAGAAGACATTGACACTTTGTCAGAATGGATTAAATGTATCAGATCCATGTTAAAGTCACGTATTAAAAGATTGAGGGGCAAAATGAAAACCATCTATCCTTTTGTGTTCAATAAACCAGAAGTGAAAAAAAGAATTAGATAGATTACACGATCAATACGTACTGGTTCCTGCCGACAAAGCAGGTAACACATTGTCTTTGTTTGTAAGGCTCATTATATAAATTGCATTCTAGAAGAACTTGGATTTAATTCTACAAGTGGTAATCCTTCTTATACACATACTTCTCTTTCTAAGGAAGAAATTCTTCAAAATCATCTGTCAGTTTTGAATACTTTTAATATTCCACAGAGCCAAAATGAATTTGAACTACCTTATATATATTGGATTCTAAAACTTCATAAGAATCCTTACAAACAAAGATACATTGCGGGTTCCAGTAAATGTTCAACCAAGTCTCTTTCGTTACTTCTCACTAAAATATTGACAGTAGTGAAGGAAAAACTTCAAGAGTACTGTACAATTATATATTCAAGAAGTGGTGTAAATCAGATGTGGATACTTAAAAATTCAAAAGAACTTTTGGACAATTTGAAATCACAAGACTTTACAAAAATCAACAGTATAAAAACTTACGACTTTTCAACTTTATACACAACAATTCCCCACGACAAATTAAAATCCAGGCTTTTTGATATCATTGACAGCTGCTTCTTCAACAAAAATGGAACTCGTAAGTTTACTTACCTCGTCATTGGTCATTTGAAAAATTATTTTGTTAAAACAGATTCTGATTGCACACATAAGTACTCTGAAGTTGACATCAAGAAGATGCTTGAGTTTCTGATTGACAATATCTATGTGGTTTTTGGAGACCAGGTATTCCAACAATCTATTGGAATTCCCATGGGTACAAATTGCGCTCCGTTATTAGCAGACTTATTTTTATATTCATATGAAGCAGAATTTATGCAAAATCTTTTGCGTGAAAAGAAGAAAACACTTGCTGTGGCCTTCAACTCGACATTTAGATATATCGACGACGTATTGTCAATTAATAATGATAATTTCCATTCCTACGTCGACACGATATATCCTGGTGAGCTTGAGATAAAAGATACCACAGAGTCCGACACTTCTGCTTCATACTTGGATATTTTACTTGAAAAAGACACTAATGGTAATCTAACAACCAAGCTATATGATAAACGTGATGACTTTAACTTTTCTATCGTCAACTTCCCTTACTTATGCAGCAATATACCTTCATCACCTGCATACGGAGTATTTATATCTCAGTTGATTCGATACGCAAGAGCATGCTCTACGTATGAACAATTTCTTAAACGAGGTAAATTATTGACAAGCAAGTTGATGAAACAAGAATATCAACAGTCTCGTTTAAAGTCATCATTTCGTAAATTCTATGGTCGATACAATGACCTTGTCAGCAAATACAATTTATCATTGAATGAAATGCTGACTGACGTTTTTCATACCAATTGTTAGTCCATTATTTATACACTGAATTGACCACGGATTTTTTCCGTTATTTCCTGATTATGACAACGAGCACACGGCGGGTGTGACCGGTCGGCAGGGGATGCTCACTCCTCCATGGCACCTGATCCCACCTCTGATGTTTCGGAGGTCCGTGTTTGCTCTGCTCTTATTTTGTATATTTGTTTAATGGACGTTGAGATTGAATACTGTTCGTTATTTCCATATCCTTCCATAGAGTGTATGCCCTTGCACTAGATCGAATTATTAAGACCCCAACATTACCCTCCGATAAGCTTGCATATTATTATACGGCAGTATCAATTAAATACGTAATATACAGAAAATATATTAGTACAATCGAGGAGAAGACATTGAATGCAAGATAATGGCTTAAAGAATATCTTTAAATAATATTTAATCTAAATATTGAATACATTTCTCGTTGGGAAAATATAACTCGGTCTGCCTCTCACTGCATACAAACTACCTCACGTTTTACGAATTGACGTCACATTGATAGCTGTATTGCTATCAGTGACTTGTTAATATCTGTTATTTGGGATTTATTTAACGACAAAACAGCATGCTCTAGTAAGTTTTGATGACGTTTGATGTCTTACAGGTTTATTTGGCAAATAACCTCATTTTGTAGCATTTAAAAGAATTGTTGTATAACGTATATTTGTATGATGTCAAATTTTAAGTTTTCTCATACAAATTAGGCTCTGTCCCCTTTTTGTAACTTTAACTGTGCTGTGAACAGCGAAAATTACCCCTACAAAAATAGGTGATTTCACAGTAAAATACAATTTTATTTCCTTTTCAGGAGTTAAAGTGAAATGAATTTCTATCTAATAAGAATATAAATGTTATATTTAAAGATTACAAGAAACTCAATTCATAAAGAACTTAAGGTAAGTCACTCGTCAGCTTTTTAGAAAAGTTCACGCAAAACCTCTTACTTAAAAATATTTATTAAAATTAAATTTTTATAAAATATTTATATTCAACAATGTATATTTTTTTTACATTCATGGAAAAAAGAAACTGCTTAAAAATCTACAAAGAAGCAAAATTTATGACGGACTATTTCTTGTGGTGGAAGGATATTCAGCAGAAATTTCAGCAAATCTGAATATTAACTGTAAATAACTTTTTTTCGCGAGAACTTTATTTTTGCGTAATTACGCGAGACGGTATGCTCGCAAAAATTTCATTCTCGTGTATAATAGTAGTCCTTAAGATTAAATACAACAATGACCACGATTCGTGAAAATTTTGTCTAGCTAATAAAGAGTCAATGACTATCTCGCAAAAATAAGTTGTCGCCAAAATTAAGTGATCTACAGTATAAAATTTAATGTCTTGAATCTCTAGCCTCACATACTTTTACTCGGAGAATATTTTCCGTTATGATTTTGCAGGAATATTTAATATAGGTTTTAATTTATATTTTTAGAACAATTTTAACACCTTCCCTCAACAAACTTTGCCAAGAAATGAAAATATATTAAAGAAGTCAAGATAAAATTTACACCATTTTTTGCCTGAAAATAACATATTTTGACCAATATTTAAAAAAAACATCACGGACCTTAAATTTTTCTTTCATTGTTTTAAACTACTCTTTACTTGTGACTGATCAGCACTTAACTTCTGAAAAGCTTGATGTAAGAAAATATTTTATTGCCTATTTAGTTTTTTAATACCCCAAATATGTAATTTTTTAGTGCAAAAAGGTCACACAATAATATAAGCGCATTAATTTGCAAGATTTGTTCAATGATGAATATTATTCAAACTATTTTATGTAAAATAAGATAAAATGTAGTAACATCTGATGAAATAAAATTAGAGATAAAGTAATAAATCAAAGAGTTAAAATTCGAGTGCAAAAAGCTAGGTCAACTTAATTTTACCATAGATCAGTAAGATGCAAACTGACCCCCTATTTTCTCTGCGATTTTGAGTCATACTATTTGAGTACTTATCCAAAATATACTTCCCAAAAATCCTTGATTTAAAAAATTTGACGTCAGGGTTAGGGTTAACCCTAACCCTGACTTAACTTAACTCCACTAACATGAAAATGTAAAATACATATTGAACATACTAGTTCACAAAACAGAATATACTGAGAACATGACTCTAAAACAGACGTAAGTCAGAACGTGTATATTAAAAGAAGACGCACAAAAAATGGATGATACACGTAGACAACAAAACAAACACAACAAAACAAAAAACAGACAAATATAAATGAAAGAATTCGAAATAGTTGAGAAAGATTGATTGTGTACTGTTTAAAGTCCCTCTCCAGAATAATTCACTGATATGGAACTCGATGATAAATAACAAATAACATTTTCAATACGAATAAGGCCTTGTATTTTTTTAAAATATGAAAGTGATATAAGAATTTGAAACTCATTCTTTCTCATTCATAGGGATTCCATGCAGTAAGAATTCCTAATTCGTTTTTCTCATATTTTCCGTATTTTCTTAAAAGTTGCAGAAGACACCAATTGTTCTGTGAGAATTTGCTCTGTCACCGTTGCACACAAACATTTTGGTGTTATTTTTCAAAGCAACTTACAGATTTTATCGAAAAGTTGAAGTGGGCGACTATGGCAGACACTATTTTCTAAAGGAAATTAGTGCTACAAAAATGAGTCATTTTGATGCTTTGTCTGCATTCAAATTTGAAATGTAATAAATTAATGATGTCATATTTCCCAAACGGTCCTGAATAGAACTTAAAACTTAAAAAAAAAATAGCAAGAGAGGGGCATTAAGTTTGAGCCAGTAAAGATCAGACTCAACAAGATTTTGCAATATAGTTTTGTTTGGATATTTTAATTACTTAGTCCTCTTCGTGCTCTGTGCACATAAGGCCTGTACCAAGGACCTTTTACTGACCGAAAAAAAAAGAATAAACAACTAAACTGTATGACAAAAAAATGACTAGCTTTTCAATAGTCAACTTTCCTTAACCATGTACTAATATTCCACTTTCACATGCTTATGGTGTTCATGTCCTCCAAGTTATTCGCTTCTCAAGAGCTTTCTCTGATTAAGATCAATTGTAATACTCACTGAAAAGCTGACGTTTCAATGATGCTTACACCTTCTAAGCACCTAGTCCCACCTCTGGAATATCCAGATATTTAAGCACTCTTTACGCATTTGTATTTTTTAAATAGATTCTTTTTAGAAATTGAGTGTACAAAAAAAATTCTGACTTCATAAAGTAGAGTTTTTGATCTTTTCTGCCTCATAGTTAAACAAATAAATTCCATACCTTTTTATTCATGATCTTGCGACCTCTACAGTGTCTGCATATCTAAAATTATATGAATTAATCTAAAAAGTAAAGAGATCTTGAGAAAATAACCTTATTGTTTGGAGAATTATCAAGATTTTCAAGGTTATTAGGAGCTTTCATTTCTTTTTAAATTAGTGGTGTTGACAAAAAATAATGGATATTATTATATAACTGATACATAGTCTCTAATAGAATACAACCAAAATTCTAGAGAATTTAAACGTTCAAAATCTTGACATTTTATTGAACGCTAACATTGTATTACGTATATGACTATGCCCGAAACATTCCGAACACGAGCGTTCAATATCGAACGCCCTGTTGTAAACAAAAAAAGTCGTCTGGTCAAATTATCAGAGCTAAGTTAAAGAAAGGGAATGGCATCTGGGTAAAATGTGTTTATTTTTCACAAAAAATGAAATTATTTATTAAAATATAGTACTTATATAAGACCAAATAAACATAAATAAGCAAATCATATCACTCGGTAGGGTCATTGGAATGATGCGATATTGAACTCTAACAGGACAGATTTTAATTTGAATACCGATATCAAAATATCCTTAATTTGAAAGTTTTTTGTTGAAATAATTATTACAAATTAAGTGAAAATGTTTTAACTATATACTAAAGGAGTTATTCAACTTATATTAGTGAAAATTGGCACTCGTTGGCTGTTCAAATGCACTCGAGAGCTCGTGTATCGACCGTAAAACATACAAAATGATGACTTTAAACGAGTCTACTGATATTCCTGTTTAATCAACTTGCCTGTCAATAATTTACCTCTTTTTAGAAATTGTTCATACGTAGAGCATGCTCTTGCGTATCGAATCAAATGAGATATATACACTCCGTATGCAGGTGATGAAGGTATATTCATTTTCTACATAAGTAAGGGAAGTTGACTATAGAAAAGTTAAAGTCGTCACGTTTCATGTAGCTAGGTTGTTGGACTGTCATTAACGTCTTTTTCAAGTAAAATATCGAAGTATGATTTTGAAGACCTTCTTCCTTAGAAAGGGAAGTATGAGTATTAGTAGGATCACCACTTGTAGAATTAAATCCAAGTTCTTCTAAAATACAATTTATATATATTATATATTTACGAAGACAATGTCGTACCTGCTTTGTCGGCACGGACCAGTACGTACTGATCATAAAATCTATCTTATTCTTTTTTAACTTCTGGATTATTGAACACAGAAGGATACATGGTTTTCTTATTGCCCCTCAATCTTTTAATACGTGACTTAAACATAGATCTGATGCATTTAATCCATTCTAACAAGGTGTCAACGTCTTCCTTTTCATATCTGGCCCATCGTCTGGTACATGTATATTATTTTCAACTGAGTCCATAATATTTATGAAATTCCGACGCCAGTTGAAGGTTAGAGGTTCCCTATATTTAGGACCCTATAAATTAAGTGATCTAAGGTCATCATTATTAACTATATTTACGTAACTGGTAATGACAGGTCAAGCAGGACTATAAATACAGGGCGAAGAAGAACATGAACACGATTGAGGATTATGTTTTAGATACTCGGCATCAAGGACTGTAAAGCTTTTTTTTTGCATTTGAAAAGTTTAGAAGTAATGGTCAATGTATATTTGTAGGAAATACAAGGTGTAGTCTTTACATTATTAGTGGAATAAAAAACTGGACCTTTTTGTGATTTAGAATACGTATTATTTAAATTAACCTCATCAATTCCTTTATTGGCATATTAAAGTTTAAGGAAAAGACGGATTGTTTTAGCAGCATTTTTGTCCGTAAAATGTGCGAGTTTAACAGGCCTATGATGTGCAATATCCAAAATCACAGATCCGAGCCTATATTCTGGTGTAGAGGGATAAAAAAAATTGATTTTAATAAAATAATTATGATTATTTTTAATCTATAAAGGGGCTGGGTGGTTATGGCTACAATGAGTATCATTTTCCCCCAAAACCCATTTTGTTTTACTTTAAAACATTTTACAAACAAGTGGTCAATTGTTTCTATGTCTTTATTTTCCAATTCAAAATTCTTTTTCGGTTTTATTGATAGAAATAACAAACATAAATAACATAACGCTGTTGGTAAGTGCTCCTTAATTTGATAAATCGAATTATTTTACAAATATTATTGACCTCAATTATTCAAGTCTCTGTCACTGACACGCACTCTTTCCCAGGGTGTTTTGTTTAAACATTCGTGTGTATTTACAATAATTAAAATCTGTATTCAAAAAGTTTTTAATGCCCCTGGAGACATAAACAATCGTGGAACTTACAGTGTTTGATTCGTTCTATTTTGAACAGGTGTTGTTTTGTGTCCGATTTGTGTCAGATCTAGAGTTGTTTACAGAAGGTGCTGACTGAAGAATTCTAAAAAAAACTTTTGTGATGATTCTTATATTTTGATAGTGTAATTGGTTATAAATGTGATATTTTTTATGTACACTTATCTGAAAGTTAAGCCTAGCAGTTAAGTTGTTGTCATAAGATTCCTTAAACATCTTCGAAAATGCTTTCTTACATTAAACTACTTTACGTTTGCCTACCTAATAATATAGGTGTAACTTAGTAAGTTACCATGGATCAACAATGATCTAGCCTTTAGCAATATCCTTGCCTAGCATGTTTTGTACTGCCACCGTACTAAGAGTTTATTTTTAGCCGGGATTATTGCTCAAAGAGCAATTGCAGGCTTATGTGATCCTGTTCAAGTCAGGATGTAAACCCCATAGTCGCCATTTCAAAGTTACGTGCAAAAATATAGTTCTAACTCTCAACCGCCATTGAGATAATACAAACGCTAAATAAAGCAACAAAAATAAAACGAAGTTTTATCTAAATAAAATAAACATTAGTAGTACTGACTTTAAAAACTTCATAAGTCAAAGAACACAGTTCATTAGCGTAAGGATTAGTGTAACCGTAGTTCTCTACACATACGAGTTAAAGCAGGAGAGGGAACCAGACTGGTTTGTCTTTTATATTCAGCTTCGTACCAGATTAATTCTAATTCTGACAAAATTGGACCGTGGTATTAGGATTGAAAAACTCACTGTCAGTGTCTTATCATTTATATTGATAGTTTTAAAATAATTTTTTAATCAGAATATGAACGTGAGTCATGTAAGAAATTAATTCTACTCTGTAAATGAGCCCGGTTCTCAGTACTTCTGAGTACTTTGATCAAGATCCCTTGTGTTTTACAACTTTCAGTCAGAAATTCGCTTGATAAAAAGCTCCAGCAAATGTCACACAATGTTTTCAAAGACGCAGAAAGCAAACATTCTAAATTTTGAACAAGATTTACTTTCTATCGAAGCAATTTAACATCACCAGTGCTGTGTTATCAGGTTATACGTCATCAAATTGAACTAGGAATTTATCATTTAAGTACATATAGTTTCATAGGGGAAATGTCAAAGTTTTGTTAAAACGAAAGTCGTATGAGATAAATAGAAAAATTGTGTGGTTTGATATTGGATTTATCAAACTTTTTAATTGTGATTATTCGCTCTACAAGTCTTGCGAATGTATACACCATTTCAGCCCGTTGGATAAAGCCAATATCAAATCACATAATATACTGTAAATCACTCTTTATTCACGAGAACTTTATTTTCGCGTTATTACGCGGGAAAATGCGTTTGCGAAAATTTAATTCTCGCGTATTTTTACGATTATATAGAGGAATTACAACTATTCGAGAAAATTATGTCTCGCTTCCAAAGAGTCAATGACAATCTCCCGAAAATAAGGTGTCGCAAAAATTTAGTTATCTACAGTAGATAATCTATATTTATTTATATATTTATCTCCACCAATACAACTGCATTTGTTATTCTCTTCGTTATTGATGATAACTTAACGCAGAGAGATTGTCTTTTAAACAATTATTCTCGACTTAATTTGCGTATTGCTGGGTTTTTAAAAAAATCATTTGGTATCTTTTCTGAGTATACTCTGAATATAGTATAAGGACATCGATCCTGTGCGTCAGTATTTGCCCATATTGTGGGTTTAACAATTCTAACAATTCATAAGTCCATTGGAATTACTATTTGTCTTGTTTTTACCAAATAATAAGTATTTTACGCCAGTTAAATACAACCGTCACCCCGCGACAGGGATCCGTGTTCATTTGAACCCTCAGTCAAAAAAAAGTTGTGTTGAAGAGCTAAAATGAACTTTGTATACTTTCAGAAATCTTGTATCGAATAGACCACATTTCCACAGTTTATCTACTTCGATGTCAGGTAATGGGTCTGCTTTTTTATTCCAAGTAAATTCCCTTTACTTTCGCCTTTAAAACTTTGCTGTTTTGATTTGAGGACCTCGCACACTTTAACAATTCTTTGTTTGAAACATTTTACCATCTATACTTTATTTTATGTAAATGTCTATTAAAGCAGCTTATAAAAATGTGTTTATTTCATAATTTGAACCATCAGGCTTTCGGTCACTTCAAAATGTTTTTACACAAAATGTCATTCAATGCAGAGGGGCGCATGTTTGGGTCTTTTCTCATGATGAATTTCAAGGAACTATTTTAGTAAAATATCTGTAGATGTTTCTTTCATGTGTTTTTGTTATCGTGATCATTTTCATTTATCAATATCAGTTGGGTTTATTTATTCAAAACATGATTCAAAAATCCTCTACTGCGATAGATGTTTCACTATTTTGAGATGATAACTTGGAATCAGCAATGTCAGACCAGTTCCCTCAATCTTGACTTCATAAATGAATATATCATTGAAGATTTCACAAAGCCTGAAAAACTGTCATAACTTCTACAGTTGAACTATTAGAAATTCTTCTTTCCATCATGCACATGTATTTGCTTATTTACTTTACGTCATCCTGCGTTGAAACATAAACATATCCAATGAATTACATCTACCGTTTACAGGGATAAATACATGTATATGATAATATTAGATTACATTTACAAAGTTAGTTACCAAAAAAAATTATAAAATCACACAGGAAGAAGTTCTATTTGATTTGAGGGAAAATAATTGAATAATAAAATCCAGAAATGTTAGCAATGAATGAAAAGATTAGTTTTCTATGGTCGGAAAAACACCAGTGCAAGAATAATAGCAAAAAGTAAAGCAACCATAATCATAAAAAGCATATAAATATTGTCAATTCTTTCCAACTTGGCAACCATTTTGAACATCCATTCAATAGGCTTTTCTATTGAAGATCCAACACTCTTATGAAAATCAGTACACTGAAGTTTGGGATCCAAAACCTATAAAACATACGTAGCTACATTATAAAAAAAATTATGATGCATATGTCATTTTAAATCTACAAGCGTTTATTCAAAATGACTTTTTCTTTAGTTATTAGTGTTAAAAGAAATATTTCTTTAAATAATATTTTTATCATCGCACTATGGTTATTTGACGCTACTTAATGTTTCTTTACATTAAAGGTAACATTTATGAATTTATCCTTTGAACGGTACGTTATTATTTGACGCTATTAAATGTTTTGTTACATTAAAGGTAATATTTATGCATTTATCCTTTGAACTGTACTCAAACGTCGTTTAGAGGACCGTCATAAAATCTCATATTAAACTATAATAGAGTGCATCCAAACTAGTATTAAGGTGTTTCCATCCTCATTTTAATGGTTCAAAGTACAAAAACTGCATATATTTTCATTCAATATACTTTAAATTTCCCAATTATTGCAAAAAATGTATAGATCACCATAATAGATCACCATAATATTTAAGATGCGAAACATGATAAACAGAAGTGTATGTTAACATAAAAAAACGCACATTTCTTTGTAAACAGTATAATGAAAAATACATAAAGACTGGTTAAAATGCATAAATCTGATTGTTCCTAAATATATCCTACTTAAAAGATACTTTTGAATTATGAATATCAGAGAACTATTTTACATCAGAAGTACAATAAAGCAAATACCTAAATGAAGAAACCTTGGAAGGAGATATTGCCCTTGTCAACATTTTTTAAATATTGAATAATTGATTAAATAAAAAAAATATGCATTTTAAAAATTCTTTTACTTAACAATATTTATTATAACACCAAATGTAACGCATTTTATCAAAAAATATTGTTCGATTAGGTATGAATTTAAACTAATTACAGTTTTTGCAAAAAACCGTAACATCACAGGAGGGTGGAATTACCTTAAATTAATTGTTGTAACTTTATTTAAAATGTACGGAAAAGCAATAACAACAGCAGCAACAACAACAACAACAACAACAACAACAACAACAACAACAACAACAACAATAATAATAATAATAATAATAATAATAATAATAATGATAATAATAAAAACTAGAGCAAAGCTCGTTGCAAAGCAACGAGTAGGTCTTCCGTCCAGTTTGACCGGAAGTAGCTTTCATTTTTCACAAAAATGAGAAATAACGCCCAAAATGCTTTGAATCATCTAAAGCTATGGTAATTTATGCAAAAAAAGCCATTTTTTGCCGGTTTGACCGGAAGTGACGACGAAGCACGAATAATTAATTTTTCAGCTCCCATAGACATATGTTACCCAAAAACTTGTCAAAAACGGCAAAAATACGAGTTTCCGACTACTTCCGGTTTGGCCGGAAGTGACAACGCTGGACGTATTTTGTCGACTCCATTAGATTAAGCCAGGCATTTTTATCAACTTTGCTTCTTTTATATATAACAAATTCTCAATACTTTTTGAGATATCTGAAAAAACTTTTGGCCCCTCTAAGTCCCTCAATTTAGGGGTCAGCCCTTTTTCCGATATATCATTTGAAAGATCTTCTTATTCTGCACAAATTATGTTCTATATATTTTAACAAAATATTTTTAGTTTAGAAGATAAAAAGCAAAATATGAGTAATTTTTGGTTTTTTTAAGCGATTTAATTTTTGACCTCTATATAGCGCCATTTTGAATAGAGAAATCGAAAAACAAAAACCGATGTGCACAACTTCAATCATTCTAAAATCTAAAATCATTAGAATATCTGCTCCAGCTTTCGCCATCTCTGAGCCTTTGTCTGGAAACAAAAGCCTATAAATTTTCGTTTAAAGGGAAATAACACAAAACCGGAAGTGACTTTTTGAAATTTTAGTCAGCATTCTGATAGAGTTTATAAACGTCTATAACATCTGATAATTTGAGCGAAATCTGTTGAGAAATGAGTGAGCTATGAGACCTCAAAGTTGCGGTCTAGGAAGTAGAAAAAAAAAAGAATAGGAACGACTTTACTTTGCCGGTCCCCAGAAAAACGCGCTAAAATGTAGTGTCGCCGAAGGCGACTTCAGTATATATGAGATCGCGTGAGCGATCGAAACAATTTTTAAATACGAGGTTTTTTGGCCTTTTGACCCCAAAATTGAATTCTATGGTTAAAAGTTTAGTTTAAAACTTTGTTTTTAAACAAAGTTTTTAACCTCGTTCTCTGAAAAAAATTAATAAATATTTGTTTATTCATGGAAAAAATCGACAAAGAATAATTCTGAACGAAGCGCGTGCGGCGCATGCTTTGTGTCATTTCTTTCGGACTTAGCCAATCTTCCATGTAAACAAACGAAGGAAATGCCTATGAATCTGAATCATGATCTTGGTAAAATTACAGAAACAACTGAATTTCTTAACTTAACTAAAAGAACGATTCACTAACCCTAATCCATCGTATGGTATGCAAGGACTAAGACGTTCAGACGAAATCTCCCGGGCAGATGCTAAACTAACCCTAATCAGTCGAATAATGTGCGAGGACTAACCCTAATCTCTCGGATGGACGCGAGACTAACCCTAATCAGTCGAATACTAGTGCAATGACTAACCCTTATCTCTCAGGTGCGTGCAAGACTAACCCTAATCAGTCGAATAGTGTGCAAATTTTACCCATTTCAGTTGAGTGACGTAGTTGTTACGTCATAGTCCAATGAGCGCGAGGATCTTGCGGATCTGGGGACCGGTAAAGTAAAGTCTACCCAAAGAATAATAATCTTTACCATCAGAATCAGTAGAAGGTCTTCCGTTGGAAACGGAAGACCTTGACGAAAATAATAATAGTAACTAGAAACTCATTCCTAGCAATCAGACGGTTTTTCGTTTTACTGCTGCGTGTTGCAGTGTTTAGAGCGGTTTTATTTTTTGTTCTGCATTTCTAGTGCGAAGAAGGGGGAAATAATAAAAATAAGTGAACAAAAACTATTCCATTCCTTTCTATTAATCTGTAATAATATTTTTTCTATGTTAAAAAAACAAATATTTGATATGTACATTTTATATTTACTGACAAAGAAATAAAGAAATAAGAGTTCTCGGTTTATTTTCCTCCAGGGGTAGATATATATCTTCGATATTTTTTATCACTTCATGTGACACCGGAACTGACGTCTGACACTTTTAAACCTTAAAATGTTATCTCCTCTTCAAGATTTTTTTGTTATAAAATTTTGTTTTGTTAAAATCTTGCCGTTTTGAGATATTGTTCGCGCAATTTCTCATTCTGAGGACTGAAAAACAAACTACCGAAAGTGTATTTTACTAAGATCCTCGATGTTACTCTAAACATTTTTACTCTGTATAACATATCTGAGAATCATTCAAATAATTTATCTCTAAGCCATATTTATTGGAAAGTTAAATGGTCAAATTATGTAGTTTTCTCTCATAACCGGAAGATGGTGTTTTTGTTTCCGGTTGGACCGACATATTTTAATTCATTTATTAATGTTTTACGCCGAATCCGCAATATTTCAGTCATATATCGGCAAGCCAACATATTTCAAAACCACAAGGAGGATAGGGAGATAACAAACAGTATTCAAGTCCATAAAACAATTCAAAATAGGAGCAGAACAAGCATGGACATCCGAAACATCAGATATGGGATCAGGTGCCTTGGAGGAGTGAGCATCCCCTGCTGACCGGTCACACCCGCCGTGTGCTCCTTGTCATGATCGGTAAATGCGTTGTAAATTCAGTGTATAAATAATGGAATAACAATTGGTATGGTCAGCATTTGACTCGATAAAAAATTGTATTTGCTGAAAATTTCATTGTATCGACCATAGAACTTACGAAATGATAACTTTAAACGAGACTGCTGATAGTCTTGCTTCGTCAACTTTTTTGTCAATAATTTACTTCCTTTGAGAAATTGTTCATACGTAGAGCATGCTCTTGCATATCGAAGCAACAGAGATATATAAACTATAAACTATAAACTCGAAGGTATATTTCTGCATAAGTATGGGAAGTTGGCAGTAGAAAAGTTTAAGTCATCACGTTGATCATAGGGCAAGACTCTGTGGTATCTTTTATCTTAAGCTCACCAGAATTTGAGTCTGAAAACAATATTTATATAATAGTGTCGTGTTTAGCATAATCGGATTTTTTTCGGAAAATGAAGCTGTGCACTATTTCTGCGAAGTATGTTTATACTATATAAATCCCTTGACACTATGCGATAAAAGTTGGCTGTGGTTTATGTAGAGACATAGTAATTTTCCATTGATAATGCGTCTACAATAGTTTGAGAATCTTTGCCGGATGCATGTAAAGTGGCGTCATATGCGAATTGGTAAATTGTGGATTTTGTAATACATAATGGAAAATCATTAATGTAAAACAAAAATAGGTACAGATGGACACTTTGAATCTTGTCACTTAAGTATGATCGGAACCATTGTACAGTGATTGCATCAAAATTATAACATTGTAGTTTTTAAGTAGGCTATCATGATTTACAAGGTCAACAGCTTTACTCAAACCAAGAAAAATAGTACCAACACGTTTTGTAGAACTTTAAATAATGTTGGTAAAACAGAAATAGATCTATATTTATTTGGATCTAATCTTACCTTTTTATAGACTGGAGTAACATTTGCAAGTTTAAAACTCTCGGGGAAATCTCCAGATATGATATTAGTATTCATAATATGGGTCACAGGTTTATGTATTATTTGTGAAGTGAGTCTCAATAGACGTGGCCAGATGGGATCAACACTTGTGGATTTACTAATATCTAGTTTATCAAGTAAAGTATGAACTACTTCATCACTTATAAGCGGGATACCAAATTTGCCTGCATCCAGTTTGGGCCTACCACAATTCAGAAGACCCGTTAAGTCTTTTTACTCCTTACTTATGGCTAAAAGAAGTTCAGCAGAAATATTTGAGAAATGAGAATTAAACATTTCTACTTTTTCTTGTGTATCCTCTGTTGTATAACTATTTTTATGCATAACAATCACAATAAATAAAAATATATCTATATCATTCAGATCGATTTCCAAACTTTCATACCTGTATCAGGAACTTGCACACTGGGATGTCTAATTCAGGATAATGCTTTTTTGTTCTGTCTTGAATTTCATTTATGTTCTCATCACAATAGTTGGTGCAATGAAGAAAATTTAGTTGAGACAAACCAAGCGTTTTTCGAAAGTCGACCTCGATCTCTCTTGAATCTTCTTTTTGTTCGATTAAATCTTTTTTCGTTAACACACCAAACACTGGAATATCTGTATAAGCATAAAAATAACTGAATAAATAGTATCACAATTACTTTGCAGTTATTACGCTTACAGCTTTTGCTATAATGATTAAAATTAATTCTCCTGGACTTTTTTCCTTTATGAATTAAGAAATTTTAAGGATACGATTAAGGATATGGAGGATATGGAGACAACGATAAGTATTCAATCTCAAAGTCCATAAAACAATACAAAATTGGAGCAGAGCAAACATGGACATCCGACACATCAGATGTGGGATCAGGTGCCTTGGACGAGTGAACATTTCCTGCTGACCGGTCACACCCACCGTGTGCTCCTTGTCAAGATCGGAACATAACGGAAAAATCCGTCGTCAATTCAGGGTATAAATAATGGACTAACTAAAAGTATGAAAAACGTCAGTCAGCATTTGACTCAAGGATGAATTGTATTTGCTGACAAGGACAAGGTTTCGATGATTTTAAAAGAAAATGCTGATATTTTTGTTTCATCAACTTGCTCTATATTTACAAAACCACAATTCAGAGCAGAATGCAATTTGGGATCGTAGAGTCATAAACATGTTCTATAGATATCTTATGTAATGAAATGTTTTGCCCCATGTTTGGGAAGTCACAATTTGAAAATGACCTCAATATGTAGGTCACTTGTGACAAAAAATGGTTAACTCGTATTCGAGCAACGAACTGCTGTAAAATTAAACGGATATCTTGGGAATTCCTATGCAGGTGCATATTATAATTTGTGCATTGTCTATCAGGACAAAAGACTTGCCAGAGGTTATTGTCCTTAATTTGATTGATTGTTTTAGTGAAAGAAGGGAGATGTTTTAAAATGATTTTTTTTCTGTTGCCCAGTGAATGGAAGCTTAGGAAGAGAGGTGTCCTTTGTTAAGCAATAGGATTAAAAGATCGGAAACTTACAGTAAAAAATAGTTGAATAATACTTTTTGAAATGTTAAATTAAATACAAAGTGCAATTTTGGTAGTTGCCGCACCTAAATACTTTAAGGCCTCCCCTTCGTTTATTCAAAAAATATTTGAGATTCATGAACATATTCACATATATTTCTCTTTTTAAAAGAATGACTTGGCACCCCCTGTACACTTTTTCTATATATAATTTAGTCATCTGTCAAAATTCTTTGAATAGTATCATAAGACAAATTTAAAGTTTTCATGTCGCTCTAACAGTGACATGTCGGTCTTTTTTGGACAACGTCACACGCCATTGAACGTGTTACATGACCTCCTTGTTTCGGGTTTACACATTATTCAATGAAAATTTGAAGTTGATTCGACACGCAAGAGCATAACTACGTATGAACAATTTTTAAAACGAGGTTAATTATAGACAAGCAAGCTGATGAAACAAGAATATCAGCAGTCTCGTTTAAAATCAACATTTCGTAAGTTCTATGGTCGATACAATGACCTTGTCAGCAAATATAATTAATCATTGAGTCAAATGCTGACACACGTTTTTCATACTAAATGTTAGTCCATTACTGATACACTGAATTAACGATGGAATTGTTCGTAATTTCCCGACAAATTCATGACAAGGAGCACACGGGAATGTGACTGCTCAGCAGAAGATGATAACTCCTCCATGGCACCTGATCCCACCTCTGATGTTTCGGAGGTCCGTATTTGCGCTGCTGCTATTTTGTACTGTATTATGGACTTTAATATTGTATACTGTTTTTATCTCCACATCCTTCCAAAAATAATACCTTGCATGGTAAGAAATACAAGAGTCAGAGAAATTTTTGAGCCTCTGTGACAGAACGCTTCGGAGCATGTCACGTGACCGCCTACATTACGCAATCCTCGCATGGGCGAACATTTTGATCACTCCTCGTAATTACGATATCAAGTATTATGCTAAATAAAAAAAAGGTTTGTAACTTTCAAATTAAAGTTTTATGAAAGTCAGCAAGGAGCTAAACCTCCTAATGTAAACTTTAAGAAATAAGTGAGCAAAAGTGTGGGTGAAAATGAGGTTTAAGGACAAAAGATAGTAAATGACTTTAAACAAAATCTTTGGTGTTACAACCATTATGACGTCATCATCAATCTCAACTTTCCTTTTTCGTACTTTATGCATCAAGGAGAATTATGTGGAAAATAACGTATTTTCATGGAATTCAGTTTGAAAAATAGTCCCGATACCCAAAAGTATATCAAAGTCGACATTATTTAAAAGAAAAGGCATACGGATTACCGTTTTCTGAAAGACTGTAGGAAGTCATGATACACTTTCCTTCTCTGATATGAAAAAACTCCCATACTTAAATTTTTGTTTTACTTCTTCATTGGAAATGACAATTTAAAATACGATTAACTGATTTTTCATCTTGTTTACCTACAAATTATGACCCAGCACACCTTATTTGACCAAGCTTAATTTATAAAGCATCATAAAATGAATTAATGAAATCATATTGCAGAGGTATGAATGAAAAGTTGAAGATAAAAAGATTAATGATTGATCTCAAAAAATCACATATATATATATATATATATATATATATATATAGAAAGCACAGAGAAATTCACTTTTACAAGGATACTCACTTCCGCCCCAGCCCGGGGTTGAACTCTCGACCTACGGAATCTGTCTCCTAGCGGTACAGAATAATTCGCTCTATTCGAATAAAAATATGACATTCATTGGAAAATCGCGCTTTTAAATCTGCATATCGCAATTATATATTCATTAGCAGATTCCGTTTTCTCTCTTTTAGATATATTTCTATATACAAACTCCAATTGGGCCCAAGGAGGAGCAAAAAGTTTTACAAAGAAAAGAAGGAGGAGGTTCCAAATGATAGAACAAGCATGATGATGATATTACATATATGGGAGAGCAATTGGTAAAAAAAAAATATATAAGAGATATACTAAATATACATACATGCATTGTATTGTATGTTATTTATATAAAAAAAATAGCGTCAAAGGCAAGAAACTGGGAAAAAAATATATAATTTATTATGCTTATCAAAATATCTTCAATTAAGGATACATGTAGCTTAACAACTTGAATGAAAAACGTCACTCAACGATAGATATAGCTTTTAAAAGATAGAGCAAGTTTTCATCGGCATTCATTTTGTGCACTCCAAGGTTCGCAAAGAAGGATATGGAGATAACGAACAGTATTCAATCTCAAAGTCCATTAACAATATACAAAATCAGAGCAGAGCAAACACGGACCTCTGAAACATCAGAGGTGGGATCAGGTGCCATGCAAAATAATTTGATATTTCAGCAATCTAAATATAGCTTGATAAAGGTCTGTAGCAACGGCTTTTAATGTGTGTGT
>PRKT01001488.1:5699-36347 GCA_003671525.1 Saccostrea glomerata
GGAAGTACTCTTTATATGCATATCAAAATTGAAACATAGAGAGCATATTAGACTGCAAACAGGTTGACAAAGGGAGATAACTCTTGCATCTTTATTTTTAAAATAACTTAAAAATACATAAATTCAGGTCTCTAAAACACCCATAAGGGATCAAAAAATGACCCCACGGACCATTATTTTTAAATTGCCCTTGTTACGCTTAACTCAAAACCGAAATCAGTTTGAAGATCTATGGACAAATAAAAAAGTAATAAACAAAAAACTATTTTCTGTACTGACCCCTAAAATCCCTTTTATTTTAAGAAATTTTACTTTCATGACCTAAGCACCGAAAGACAATGCTTAAGTAGTTTTTCATGTGAAATATTATTAGACATCCTTGCTTCCCTTTGAAAATAATGGACATCGTATGATTTCAAATTTAACATGGAAATCTCCATAGGCAATTTTAAGCTACTTATAAAACCGGAAGTACTCTACATATCCATACCAAAATTGGATCATAGAGAGCATATTAGTCTTCAAATAGACTGCCAAAGGGAGATAACTCTTGCACAATTATTTTTGAAAATACTTTAAAATACAAAATTTCAGGTCTCTAAAACTCCTTTAAGGGGTCAAAAAGTGACCCCACGGACCATATTTTTTAGACTGTCCTTTGTATGCTTAAGTCAAATCTGAAAACTATTTGAAAATTCATTGAGAAATAAAAAAGTTATAGGCAAAGGTCTGTTTGCAATGTTGGCCCCTAAAAGTCCCCTATTTTCAAACATTTCAATTCAATAATTTGATGATGTCACAACAGTATCAAAGTCATTCTGCACACAAAATATTACAAGAAAATATTGAATACTTTAAGAGATAATGTTCCACGATTAATTTCAATTAAAAAACAAAACTTTCAAGACCCATAAAACCGGAAGTTCTGTTCTGATTGATATGAAACTTACAATATACACGGTATCAAAGGTGGGCACGTTATTAATGAGGACCTTACAAGCGCGGATTCAGGAATTTTTTCCAGGGTGGGGTCCGGCCCAGCCAAGAAAAAATAATCAAACTCAGAAATTTGGGGGGGGGGCGGGTGGTTGGTAGGCGTAGACTTTCCACTTCTTATGCTTCATACCTATTATTTTCATATCAACATAGCACAGGTCTATGTTTTCGAGGGGGAGGGGGTTTGCGTTTTTTAGGGGTTTATTAAAAGACACTTTTAACTTTGTTTAGTATATCAGTTTAATAACTTTGCAAATTTAACTTCGTATGTACACGAAGAAGGTATGTTGCTGCATAAGTGAGGGAAGTTGACGATTGTAAAGTTAAATTTGACATATTTATCATAAATCATGGTTAACAGATTACCGTTTACGTATTTTTCAAGTAAAATATCTAAATATGAAACAGATGTGTCAGGATCTATGGTATCTATCATCTCAAGCTCACCGGGATAAATCATAATGTCGAGTTGAAGGCCACAGCAAGTGTTTTGTTCTTTTCACGCATGGAAATTCCATGAGATTGTTGGAAAATGGAAGACCTGGCCTGGGGGCCATAAGATTTTTTTTTTTATCTCATTCTCACTTCTATCATAGGAATATATAGTGGAAAAATGGGACTGAGATCAAAACTGAGATCGTCTAACTTTTATGGCTCCCAGTCCAGGTCTCCAAAATCAACATAAAATTGTCAATCAAAGAATCAAACATCTTTTTAATGTCAACTAAAATTTTAAGCTGTTGATATTGGTTAAATCTTGTGATGCATAATATCAATCAGTCAATCTATTTTCAATAGACTGAAGAATTTATTTTTAAAAACACACATACATTGTACATGTATATATGTTTGAAGATTTTTTTAGAATCAGATTGTTTCTGTATGCATAATTAAGAATTTTTTTCGCAGTGGAGCGAAAATGAATGCATCAGACAGTCTCTCAAAATTACAAGGTACGTACAAATTTATTACATGTATATTTTTTCCTAAATGTGACTTTTAAATGTGTGCAACTTGACTTTTCTTTCATTTTTCTTTTGATTTAAGGTCTTGGAGCAGAGACGAGGTAGTAATTAATTTAAACAATATTTTATTATGAATGAACAAAATTGGATCGGACAGCAGGCACTGCCTATATAAGTCCTTTCCACAATACAATGATCAAAGTCATACATGTATAAGTAAATTTTAGATACATAACATTAAAAATATAGATATGTACATGCATATATTCAGTAGAAATGTATATAATAAGGCAAATTAAGAAGAACAAAAAATATATATATTGATCCGATGATTTTATGTAAATTTATAGTTTAACATATATGACTGGCAATTATATAAATAATTGTATGAATTTAAAAAAATTAATAAGAAAACATAAATAGGTTTTGGTTCTGTGGTTTGACAATTGAAAAACAAAGGTAAATAAAATATCATACAAATCGCTTTGTAGTTGCAATAAATTCTTGAACAAGTTTAAATATTGCAATATTTTGGTTGTATGTAAGATAATTGAGAGACGAGGTAGTGTATCTATTACAAGTCGGAAAGTATAGTTAATTACTTATACAGGGATATTTTCGCCCCGTCTTATTTTCGCATTTTAACGATTGAAAAGAATTTCGTCCTTTCTTAAATTCGCTTATTTTTAGTTTTGTTGAAGAAATTATACTGTATATTTAGAATTCTCCCCGTTTTAAAATCACCCAAAGAAGAATAGGGCGAAAGGGGCGAAAATTAAATCGGGGCGAAATTTTCCCTGTATACAGTAAAAGGATTTAAAGTCTTGAAAGCAGTATGTTGTCTTTAATCGAAAGTGGCAAAACACTTTGTATTAAATATGAAGTCCTGTACAGCACAAATCATCTCAGTTGGAATCAGGTGCCATAGAGGAGCAAACATCCCCTAATTTCCGGTCATATCGGTTGTGTATTAGCCGTCAGGTAAATAGAAAAATCCATAAACAATTAAGTTTTTAAAATAGCCTAACAACCAGTATGAAAACCATCCAGCAATCAACTTAACGATAGATTTTATTTGCTTTGATGTTCATATATAATAAAATATATTCATATTTTATTTTCAATGTCATTGTATAGAGCCATAGAATAGGCGAAATGATAACTTTCAACGAGATTGTTGATGACCTAATTTCATCAATGTGTTATTCAAAAGACTAATTTTAAAACACAAGACAGTATATAAGTGATGCATACGATAGGAAGGTTAGACATTTTTGTTATATTGTTATAAATGCAGGAGAATCATTCTTTTTCTCTTGAAAATAACCAAATCAGCAGATCACAAAAATTGATGATTATCATAGATCTATTGAACTCAACGTAAAAGATATACTTAAAAAGTTATTACTTATTTTAGTGTTATTGCTTTTTCTCCTACTTTACTTATGCAGTATTATATATTCATCACCTGTATACGGCATTTATATATCTCAGTTGATTCGATACGCAAGAGCATGCTCTGTGTATGGACAATTTCTAAAACGAGGTAAATTATTGACAAGCAAGTTAATGAAACAAGAATATCAGCAGTCTCGTTTAAAGTCTTCATTTTGTAAATTCTATGGAAGCTAAATGACCTTATCAGCAAATACAATTTATCATTGAGTCAAATGCTGACTGACGTTTTTCATACTAATTGTTAGTCCATTATTTGTATCCGAATTGACGACGGATTTTTTCGTTATTTCCCGATCATAACAAGAAGCGCACGGTGGGTGTGACCGATCAGTAGGGGATGCTCGCTCCTCCATGGCACCTAATCCCACCTCCGATGTTTTTTGCTCTGCTACTATTTTGTATTGATTTATGGTCTTTGATATTGAATACTGTTCGTTCTCTCCATATCCTTCATTTATGCAGTATTTTGCTACCGAGGGTAATTTTTGTTATAGACATGTCATTGTGTAAATTTAAATTGATGTTAAATTAATTCATTCAGCGCCCAGTATGAAGAGTTTTATCAGAATAAACGTGAACAGGAAAACAGTTATGATGCTATTCGAACAACTAATAGTATGTACAATTCTATCACTAGAGACTTTGCAAATGATGCATTTCAAAATTCTTTTGATTTCATTTTAATCAGTTGTCAAAATATTACTTGAATTGTCTTATTTTATTTTAGAAAACAGAATTTCCGGGTAAGTTGTTCTCAGAGTGTCAATAATGAGTAAACCAAAAGAAAATCGTGATTAAAAAATGATCAGAAGTCTAGTATGATTAAATATGATTTGTTATTACTTATTATAACGGGACGTTTTGCTCATTGAGCAATGCCCTGCTTTTGCTGCGGTGATCAACCGGAAATGCCGCTTAATCATTTACGCGTTAGAATATAGTACGTTTGCGCAATAACCTTTGAGGCAATACAAATACTGAATTAAATTTTCAAAGTTATCTGAACATGTCAAAAAATTATAATAATAGACTTTTTACCGTTTATTCCGATTAAATATATGTTTCAAACATGCGAAAGGTTTTCATCAGGTACATGCATCCCTGTCTGCGTCATATTCTATAAATAAAGGTTGTACTATCAGGCTAACACAAATGCGTGATGTACGCTTTGTTGCAAAACTCTCCACTAAGGACACATCTGTACATCTGTGTTTGACCTTAATTAATCTTGCTGCTTCAGTATTTATTTAATTCTGTTAGTATATAAAACCCGAAACGATACATATTATAGATATTTTACGCTGTTAAATTTTTACATTTTATTTAATATTTTTAAAACTTTTTAATACTGTATTTTTTAATTGCTTTTGCTTTTATGATTATGCAGTACTTTGCTACTAAAGGGTAATTTTTTTTATATTGACTCGTCATTGTGTTAATTTAAATTAATAATGTTAACTTAATTCATTCAGCGCCCAGTATGAAGAGCTGAATCAGAATAAACGTGAACAGGAAAACAGTTATGATGCAATTCGAACACCTGACAGTATGTACAATTCTATCACCACTAAAGACTTTGCTAATAAATCTATTCAAAATTCTTTTGATTTCATGTTAACCAGTTGTCAAAATATTACTTAAATTGTCTTATTTCATTTTAGAGAACAGAATGTCCGGGTAAGTAGTTCTCAGAGTAAAGGTCCATAATGAGTAAACCAAAAGAAAATCCGATAAAAAAATTCAGAAACCTTGCATGTAATATATGATTTGTGACAGAACATTTTATTCGAACATTACAGTTCAACATATGAAGAGCTGCAAACTCAGAAAGAAGAAAACAAGTATGAAAAATTTACAAGTCCTAAAGGTATCTAATTTTAACTGAAAATATTGAAAATCAATAATGAAAGCAAAAACTCTTGAATCTGTTAACTTCGTTAAAAATTAACACAAGCATGTTTCGCAAGATGTATTTATTCAAACAATATTAATGTTTTTATCATGGTATATGGAAAAGAATGGTTGCAACACTGCCCAAAAAATTATCCCGAATTTGCTAGTAAATTTATTTTCTCTTTCTATCATTGGAGCTGTTGATATACAATCTGAAATTTATTAGGGGGCTAGCATAAAGTGAAATGTATAAATCAATATAATGATAAAAAAAGTTGTTCCGCTTAATAAAATCATGTTTTAGAGACCTACGTGCAGAATTTTCTTTTAAGGGCCTGTAAATATTAAACTTTTTAATGTCATCATAAGGAATTTGAGTAAGTGTATCATCCACCATAGCGACAAGAAAACACTGATACATACTTTATAAACCTGTTTTGTGAAAAGATAAATATCACCTACTGAATGTTTTTTTTTTAAATATTTTTAAAAGTAGAAGAATTAAATATGAATGAAATATTCAAGCAACAAGGTAACTTTTGTTGACTTTTCCTACTACTTAGTTCTAAGAAAGATTTCATTGCACTGGTGACGTTTATTTACGGATCGATTATCTTATTACGCGTATCTATAATCTCGGCATAATTGTCAATGTTCAATGTCCACGGATTTTTTCATCTACGATAGTAAACATTTCTGTCGATCTCCAAAATGAATTTTTAAATGTATTGCTTAGGCGCCAAATGTTGAAAATTTTAAGAACATTTACTTTAATCTATGCAATGTTTATTAATTTTCCTAAAAAAAGAATCCACAAATAATTTATTCAATTTGTAGGTGGGAAAGACAGTGTATATGCGAATTCGAAGATGCTATCCCAAGGAAATGTATATGTGAATACGTCCTTTAAAGAAAATTGAAATATATGGCACCTAAAATATTTTTTTTAAATTCTGATATTTTTTTATTATAAAGAGTAAAGAATCAATTAGTAATAATTATGATCCTCTAGTCAGAGTTTACAGAAAATTTTATGTTTGCCTAAATTGCCTTATAAATTAGTTTTGTTTGTTCATTGTTATTGTTTGTTTTTATGCAGAGATATTGTATGTACGATAAACAACTTTTGCTTTTGTTTAGTCATATTTTTTATATCATTTTGTCAAAAAAAAAAATTCATTTATGAAAATCGATGTACACTTACTTTGAAAAACTGTTCTTTAAACTTTGTTAAGAATATATACGAGTAATTATATACAGCTTGTACATATTTTTTGAAAGAATGAAGTAGATGCATAAGGACAGGGGGTCTGTTTTACTCAGAAGACCAGACAATTCTGCCTTTAACTTTTTAATTTCCATTGAATTGAAATTATTGTTGATCTATAAAAAAAATAAAATAATGAAATACAGAAAGATATTTTACGCTTGTAATTTTAAACTGAATAATTAATTTTGCAAAATCTTATAATCATTTTAACGTTCTAGTCTTAGTCGTAAGTTCTTTGTAAAACTTTTTAGAAATCTTTCTATTCATTGAACATCTCGAAAAAATGCATAGATTTTTGGAATCTCTTCTCAATCCCAATACCCTGCATATACATGTAATAACCGAGAGTCCAAAATTGTAAATGCATCAATCCAGTGTGAGGAGTTCTGGTTTTTGAATGGGTCTTGTTAATATTAAGAAAATGAATTTTCTTCTTTTAATTCTTTGCTCCTTGGTTTTTAGCAGGCAAAGTTAAGTGCATGTTATGAGGAGCAGCAATATTCCATTTTTTAAGATTTGAAACATTACCTCTGTGTCATGAGAGTTTGTAGTGTTTTGGCTTGGATTGATGAATTATTAAGTGAAAATACATTAATTCTTCGAAATCTTCTATTCTTCTGTTAATTAGGAAAACATCGTATTTTTATTGCTACGAGTAAAAGTCTCTTATATACAACTGTTATACATCGACTCGTACATACAAAGGCCATTTTCCATTTTCCAACGAGCTAGTTTCGACTGAGATTTGATATGATCGGATCAAAGAATAACCTATAATTAAGGAGAATTTTTATGATACGAACCTGTTCCGTAACTGTATCTGTTGAATGGTCACAAATAATCATAAGATTAACTTTATGCAGTATGACTTTTTATACATGCAGTCAGTAATATAAATTGTCGTTATTTCATTTTTCACTAAAAGTTGGTATTTTCGATTTAATTTTACATATTGCATTACAATTGTTATTCAAAAAAGGAAACTTTTCGTTACTTCATGGCTGAAAACTAATTCCGTTTCATCAAACTTTCTGAATTCTTTAATCTTTCACAGATGACCTTTTTTGATTTCCGCTTCGATTGCTAAAATGGATAAATTGCCAATTCAGGAGATTAAAATTGTTTTATGCATGTTTTATTTGAAAAGATGACTATTTCATTGTTGCGCGTCACTCATAAATGTCAAAGCCTTGATTTTTATTAATTTCCCATTGGGTTTCATTGGCGAGAATTTTTAGTAGTAAATTAATTGAGGTTAAGTGTTGCATAAGTTTCTCGCCATGAAGCTCTAGCATGCTCGAGAAGGTTATAATGAACAAGAGTGCCCCGTTCAAGATTATCAAATTCATAGCCCCTGTTTCATCATAAAAGGTTTTTGTATTGGTATGGGGTTTTAAATGATCATAAAGTGATATTGTATCTTCTTTCTAAAATCTTCTTTTTCCTTGGGAATCTGAGTCAAAAAAGAGTACATGTACATGAATCGAGCAAGGATGATTTACTTTGTTAAATTCATGACATTAGTTCGATGGCTCTGGTGGTTTTAACCAGTGTACTGAATACCGGTACTTTATGAATTTTGCAGGTGTTTGTTTTTAATTTGTTCAAAAGGCATAATTTGAATACTTTCATACATGTTCCTATGATCATCAAACTTTGTCAGTTGATGCATCTTGGGTTTTTCGGAGAATGCCGTTTAAAAAGTATGGAAACAAAGAGAGATAATTTTTTTCTATTATTTTGTGTATACATGTATGAACATTCAAAACAATAAAATCACAATCAGTTTAACGATGATACCTTTTAACGATAAATCAAATTATGTGAATAACAAAAAGGAAGTAGAATGTAGTAGATTTCACTTTTGGCTTTCCATAATTTTAAAGGTATTCAGATTAATACAGCTCTATCGAGAAATATATTTTGGCTATCGGCGTTCAATTGTCAGTCAAGCATGAAAAGTATCTATTGGTCACTTTCACTCTTTTATTCTTTTGGCTATTTAATTCATGACAAACCTTTCTATTATCAGTAGTGTATATACTCATTGACTAGGTCTAGGGTTGACACCTTTTCCACCTGAATCAGGTACTACACGATTTTTCATTGCATGTTTATTGTTATAATAAATTGTTGAAACCATACAAGTTGTTTCATTTAAGGAAAATTAGCCTTGGTCCAGAAGAATTACATTTCGGAACGAACCTGGGTAAAAGGGAAAATATTTTAGAGTGTGAAATACAACTCCTACAGAATGGTGCCGTGTTACCTAGGATCAAGTTCTTGACTTTCCTTCAATAAAAACCTTGTCTATTACAAATTCAAAATGCAAAGAAATTTAGATTTGTTGCTTGATTGTTTTGATGGCGGAAGTCCTTTAGATAACACACCTGCTCTAAAACCTGTTGCAGTCGAAACACATGAACCCCGTGTATCCAAGCGTTACAAATTAATTGACTTGGAAAGCCCTTTGTTTGACTCCGGGTATGACAAAACCTTTAAAAGTTTAAATCCCAAACCATGCTCACCCCAAACCTCGTCTTTTTCGCCACCTTTGAATTCAATGAAGGGTAGTATTCCTAAGTCAAATAAAAGTGCTGAGAGTGAATCAGAAATAGAATACCTAAACACAGTCATTTGTGACCTAAGGTCACAGATCAATGTATTACAACGCGAAGCCCAGAAAAGAGATGTGGAACATTTTGAGTGTCAAAAACAGCTGATTTCATGTCAGAGAGTTATTCTAGAATATAAAGAAAAAGAAATAAAATTACTCGAACAAACGCAAAACTCGTATGAACTCCGCACATTTTTATGTGACAATGGTAGTCAAACTGAGCCCTCAGTACAACCAATCGCGACAAGCACTCGGTGGCGTCAAACTCTTAGTTCGTTTGAATTATTTCAAAGGTCAGAAATCAATGAGCCTCGAGTAAAATTTAATCTCACTGATTCAGATCAGATTTTCAAGAATATACACGTTTCAGAAACACAGAGCAATTTAGAGAGTGCACTCGAATTACCGGTACCACACAATAGCCCAACTTCTTGTGAAATAATACCTGATTCGATTGTGAAAAATCAAGACAACAAAATTGTTTCAAAATCTCAAGAATTTTCTCGCGAAATATCACATGCAAACGAGTCAACAATCTCACAAAGTTCGCGAAAACACAAAGAAAAACAACCCGAGTTATTTTCAGGGCGTGAACAAAGTGTTGATGATTATTCTATCAAATTTGAAATTGTGGCAAAGTGGAACGAGTGGTCTCATGAAGAAAAAGCAAGTCAGCTATTAATGAGCTTAAAAGGTCCTGCTTTTGATTTAATCTAAGACTTGACAGAAAAACAGAAATTAGATTTCAATGAAATAGTACGCGCTCTGAAAAAACGCTTTAGCCCCAAAGAACGCGAAACGGCACATAAAGATAAATTTTGGACTCGGCGCCAATTAAAAAATGAAAATGTTACAGACTTTAGGTATGCAATCAAAAAACTCAGCTACTTAGCTTTTACTAAGATGGACACAGAATCTCGCGAGTCATTGCTCGTAGAACATTACACACGTGGTCTTTCAAGTTATGACACAAAACGTCACGTACGGTTGAATCAACCTTTAACACTTGACAAAGCAATTTCTTTGGCAATGCAAAGTGAAGAATTTGAAATATCACATGCAAACAGAAAACCCAGCTATACCGAACAAATCAACTATGTACAGAGCAATCCTGATAAACGGGTGTATGGGAAAGAAAATTCAAATTTCTTTGACAATGCAAATTTACAAGAAATAACATGTTTTGCCTGTAATCGCAAGGGTCATAAAAGAAATCAATGTCCAAATCTATCAAACTTTCAACCGTTCTCTTCCGACCAAACTACTGACAGTATGAATGCAAAAGAAAGGTTTCAAACAAATAATTACATGAGAGGCCAGAGACCTAAAACGTATCAACAAAATTCAAGACAGAAATTTGACACAGATCAAAATAAAAACTTCCCACAACGTGAGCACGCTTTTCAACTGAGATCAAACGAGCAATTCGAACAAAATCCCTCGCAGCGTTTGCCCCCAATTCATGATCATAAATTTGAATCCATGCCAAACCGAACACCATTAAATGCAGCAACCGCAAGCACATTCGAGCCAAGACACACTTCGGGATCTAATGTTCCCATACCGGAAAACTATTAAGGGCTGGTCTTGAGGCCGAAAGTCCAGCCACACCAGAGCATGAACAAAACGTAAACAAGGAAGGGATAAAATGGCCTAATTTGAGAATGAACTCTATTCGTTCGTGTCTTTTTGTGAAGATTTTTGTGGATAAAGTTCCTGTGAAGATGTTGGTAGATACGGGTGCGTCTGTTAGCATAATCTCAGAAAAAACCATCCAGGGACTAAAATTAGACAAGTCTTTGATATCGAGAGAGAATATAGATCTCACTACAGCAGATGGAAGCTGCCTGAATGTGATTGGGCAATTACTATTGAATTTCAAGATTGGGAAAAATTGTGTTTCTCAAAATGTTTATGTGGCAGAGTTAGAATCTGGTTTAAAGGGAATATTGGGTATAGATTTCCTGACCAGTTCGAAATCAGAATTAAACATCAAAGACGAGTGTATGATTTTAGATGGACAAGAGATTAAATTGTTCAGAGAGGGTGCTACATATTGCACAAGAGTGAAAATGAAGAATGATGTTTGTGTTCCTGGGAAATCAGAATTGTTGATAGAGGGTGAGATTGAGAATGAGATAGGAGAGAATGTTGGTCTTGTAGAACCATTTCCTATAATAAAAAGTAGAGGTCTACTAATGGCAAAGTCTTTGGTGAATCCAACAAATGGCAAAGTTTGTATGAGTGTTATCAATACTAACAGAAAAGACACGACACTGAGTAGAGATATGCTAGTTGCTAGTTTTAGTACTGTAGATTGTATTGAAGAAAAGTCGAATTTTGAACAAATTCAGACACCAGGTCATGTAGTTCTACCAAAACATCTCCAAGAACTTTACGAAAGATCTTCAGAAAATTTAAACAATTCTCAGGCAAAACAACTCAAACAAGTACTGATTGAATTTCAAGATATTTTTGTGGGTCAAGACGGAAATTTGGGTCAAACAAATGTTGTTGAACACACAATCGACACAGGTGATTCAAAACCTATAAAACTTCCCTTACGTCGAGTTCCTATAGCTCAGAGACAAATCGTTGAGTCTGAATTAGGTAAAATGCTTGAAGGAAAAATAATCGAGGAAAGTCAGAGTCCGTGGGCTGCGCCTGTTTGTTTAGTTAAGAAAAAAGACGGGAGTACTCGCTTTTGTATTGACTATCGTAAACTAAATAAAGTAACACGTAAAGACAAGTTTCCATTGCCTCGTATCGATGATTCACTCGATTTGTTAGCAGGCTCGCAATGGTTTTGTATGTTAGATTTAGCATCAGGATACTGGCAATGTAAAGTTTCTGAGCAAGACAAACCAAAAACAGCATTCATAACACATAAGGGCCTTTTCCAATTTAACGTCATGCCCTCGGTCTTTGCAATGTCCCCGCCACATTCTCTAGAATGATGGATATTGTTTTGAGCGGCATGAAAATAGATCGATGTTTGTGTTATCTTGACGATGTAATAGTTTTTGGGAAAACATTTGAAAGTTCTTTGGAAAATCAAAGACAAGTTTTTTACAGGTTGAGAACATCCAACTTAAAAAAGTTAAACCCAAAAAGTGTGTTTTATTTCAGACCCGTTTCATATTTAGGTCATACAGTTTCAAAAAATGGCATACATGTGCTAGATGAAAATGTCAAACCGGTCAAAAATTGGCCAGAACCTCAAAACGTTAAAGACGTTCAAAGTTTTTTAGGTCTGGCGGGATATTATCGCCGTTTCATTCCAAATTTTAGTGAAATAGCGAGTCCCATGACTCAGTTGACTAGGAAAAATAAAATATTTAACTGGACCGCAAAATGCTCAGAATCTTTTCAAAAATTAAAAGAGTTGCTTATTAATGCACCGATTTTGACTTTTCCAACAACTGAAGATCACTGAAGATCAATGGTATTGGTGCCGTTTTATCTCAAGTTCAAAACGGTCAAGAACGTGTCGTTAGCTATGCTAGCAAAACGCTAAACCAAGCAGAAAAGCGTTACTGCACCACAAAGCGTGAACTTTTAGCTGTCGTCTATTTTGTGAAACATTTCAATCATTATTTATGGGGTCGACATTTTACTGTCAGGTCAGATCATTCGTCCTTGACTTGGATTAAAAATTTCAAAGATCCTATAGGAATTCTTGCACGATGGTTGAGCATACTTGAGACTTATGATTTCAAAATAGAGCATAGAAAGGGTGTAAAACATACAAATGCAGATGCCTTATCGCGTATTCCAATACGCGGATGCCCCTGTCAAAATTGTACTGATTGTTCAAAACATTCGAGTTCCCGAGTAAATCCAATCTCAATAAATAAAAGTACCGAAAGTACTGAGAGCACAGAAAGTAATCATGGTTTATGGATGGAATCGTTATCAACAATTGAAATAAAGAACTTGCAAACAAATGATCCATCGTTAAAGCCCATCATTGACTTAAAAACAGAGTACACAGAAAAACCCAATCGTTCTGTACTGTCGAATTCAAATACTGAAACTAAAATTTTATTTAGTATGTGGGACACTTTGAAACTTAAAGAGGGAATATTGTATCGCGTAAATGTTAACAATATTGGCAATAAAAAATATCAGTTTGTAGTTCCTTTCGAATGAAGACAAAAGATTTTAGAACAATTACATAACAACAGAACTGCAGGACATCTCGGTCGAGATAAAACAATCTCATCTGTCAAACAGAGATATTACTGGGTTGGTTTGAATGCTGATGTTCAAAGATGGTACTCACAATACGATCAATGCGCAAGACGAAAACCTGGTCCTGGTGTAGCTACATCTGAACTTCAATCTAGCAAAATTGGGTATCCCTTAGAAAGAATTGCAATAGATATTATGGGTTCCCTTCCAGCAACCTCAAATGGCAATGAATATATTATGGTTGTTGGTGATTATTTCACTAAGTGGAAAGAGGCTTATGCTTTACCAAATCATACTGCGTATACAGTCGCAGATAAACTCTGCATCGATTTTTTCAGTAGATTTAGAGTACCACGGGTAATACATACAGATCAAGGCCGGGAATTTGAATATTTGCTATTCACAGCTCTTTGTACAAATCTTGGGGTAGAAAAAACTAGAACTACACCCTATCACCCTCAATCCGATGGTATGATAGAGAGGTTTAACAGAACTTTGCAAGATATGCTCTCAGCTTTTGTCAACGAGAATCGTGATGATTGGGACGAGCATTTGCCTTACGTTATGATGGGTTATCGTGCAACAGTGCACAAAAGTACAAATTGTAGCCCAAATCTTTTAATGATGGGTCGAGAATTGTCCCTTCCTATTGATATCATGATGGGTTTGCCTCCTAATACTCCAGATGACAAATGTCCTGTTATGTACATATAATGGCTAAAGAATACTATGAGAAATGCTTTCAATTTTGCACATACCCATCTTCAGTCTGCTCTCCAAAGACAAAAACTAGATCATTATATTAATGCTAAAACCAGACAATTCACTCCTGGAAATTCGGTTTGGAGATATTACCCCCCTAGTGCAGGACAAAAACTATGTTTGAGATGGACGAGACCTTATCTCATTTTGGAAAAAATTTCAGACATAACCTACAAAATTCAGAAAAATGAAACATCCCCATCATTAGTAGTTCATGTTGACCATCTCAAACTATATAGAGGCAGAAATTTCCCTGAAAATTGGTTACTATCAGATACACAAATTAGAATTCCATGAAATGTTGGAGTGTGGGTTATGTCCTCGCAGATTCGTGAAAATTATATTTTCTCACGCAGCACATACAAGGAGACCATCATCTACATCTGGCAGCAAGCAAAGAGATGGCAGCTAAGGCTAACCGCGTAAATATTAGGAATCTACTGTACCAAAGTCCTGAGGACATATTACCACCTATATACTGGAGCAATTTTGATCAACAACCCAGCATTGCTGACAGGAAAATTGCTGAGAAAAGGAAGAGGGAGCAACAAGTCGCAGAAAACATAGTGAACTGTAGAAACATTTTACCTGAGGAGCAGTGCAATACCAATTCCAGAGATGAAGTGGTTGAGTTTAATGAGAATGGCAATGCCGAACTGAGGTTAAAGAAAAACTATTATCCAAAGAGAGAAAAACTTTTAATCACATGTAATTTCACGGCTGAAAATTTTGAAATTTAAATGTAGTTTCATGAACTACATGTACTAGTAACTAAGTAAACCCTCTTTACAGGTGAAGCAAGTCAATTTTTGTATATATCATATTATATTTTTGTACATATATATATATTTTTGCTAATCGTATATTTTTGTATATTTATAAGTATATACTTAAATGTTGTTGATATTATTTATTAATTGTTAAAATTTATTTTTGAATATATTTATTGAATCTTTTTTCAAATATAATATATATACATTTATTTATAAACATAATTATAATTAATATGGTAGGTGTCATGAGTAGATATTTATTAGTAAAGGTAAACATTTCCTTAAATTTGGGGGGGGGGGGGTGTAGTAGATTTCACTTTTGGCTTTCCATAATTTTAAAGGTATTCAGAATAATACAGCTCTATCGAGATACATATTTTGGCTATCGGTGTTCAATTGTCAGTCAAGCATGAAAAGTATCTATTGGTCACTTTCACTCTTTTATTCTTTTGGCTATTTAAATCACGACAAACCTTTCTATTATCAGTAGTGTATCTACTCATTGACTAGGTCTAGGGTTGACACCTTTTCCACCTGAATCAGGTACTACATGATTTTTCATTGCATGTTTATTGTTATAATAAATTGTTGAAACCATACAAGTTGTTTTATGTAAGGAAAGTTAGCCTCGGTCCAGAAGAATTACATTTCGGAACGAACCTGGGTAAAAGTGAAAATATTTTAGAGTGTGAAATACAACTCCTACAAGAATATTGACTTCCCTAAAATTTTATTTGTACATGATTATTATAAAAAGACCAAGATACGAGAGGCTAATGGAAAAGGAATTCTGCTGGTTTTATTGTGTGTATATCTTTTTGTCTATTGTATCGTTAGTTTAGTGATAGTGATGAATGTAGTTAATGCTTGCTGATAAATGTAAAAAGAAGGAAACTGATTTTTCTTGGTTTTGATGATAATGTTATGTTTTTAGCCTTTCTACTATGTTTTGTGTTAAAGTAACTATTAATGGTTAATGTAACATTGATCATACATATAATGATGGACCCAAGTAGTTCTACTTCTTCACTTAGTTCATAAACGCTCTTAGTAAAGATTGATCTCTTGAAAATTCTATTCTCAACATGATATGTAGTTAAATATCAATACATATTATACTCATAGGCCCTACCCATTAATTTTTTAAAAAATTAATACGACATTTTAATACCAATTATTCTTGCTTACTTTAGTATGCAGAATTTGTTTCAATTTTATTTAGATTTAATATTCATAGAATCTCTAACAAAAATATACTATGATTAACTATAATTAACTATAGTTAAATATAGTTAACTATATTAAATCAAAGTGTCAAAGTTTTCGCCAAAGTATTTCAAAGTGCCAAAGTTTTCGCCAAAGTATTTCAAAGTGTCAAAGTTTTCGTCAAAGTTTTCAAAGTGTCAAAGTTTTTGATAAAGTTTTTCAAAGTGTCTAAGTTTTCGTCAAAGTTTTTCAAAGTGTCAAAGTTTTCGATAAAGTTTTTCAAAGTATCAAAGTTTTCTATAAAGTTTTTCAAAGTGTCAAAGTTTTTGATAAAGTTTTTTCGAAGTGTCAAAGTTTTCGATAAAGTTTTTCAAAGTGTCAAAGTTTTTGTCAAATTTTTCAAAGTGTCAAAGTTTTCGATAAAGTTTTTTAAGGTATAAAAGTTTTCCATAAACTTTTTTAAAGTGTCAAAGTTTACGATAAACTTTTTCTAAGTATCAAAAATTTCGATAATTTTTTTCAAAGTGTCAAAGATTTCGCCAAAGTATTTCAAAGTGTCAAAGTTTTCGATAAAGTTTTTCAAAGTGTCAAAGTTTTTCGCCAAAGTTTTTCAAAGTGTCAAAGTTTTCGTCAAAGTGTCAAAGTTTCCTTTAAAGTTCTTAAAAGTGTCAAAGTTTTCGTTAAAGTTTTTCAAAGTGTCAAAGTTTTCGCCAAAGTTTTTCAAAGTTTTCGCCAAAGTTTTTTCAAAGTGTCAAAGTTTTTGCCAAAGTTATTCAAAGTGTCAAAGTTTACGTCAAAGTTTTTCAAAGTGTCAAAGTTTTCGTTTAAGTTTTTCAAAGTGTCAAAGTTTTCGTCAAAGTTTTTCAAAGTGTCAAAGTTTTCGTCAAAGTTTTTCATAGTGTCAAAGTTATCACTATAGTAAATCAAAGTTTTCAAAGTGTCAAAGTTATCACTATAGTTAACTATACTATAGTAAACTATAGTTAACTTTGGTTAACTAAAGTATTTTTTTGTTAGGGATGAATCTCGAAAATAGCGTTTTTTCCTGTCAAATAAATTTCCACGCTCTCAGAGACACAATTTTCTTCCTGAAATACATGTTTCAAGTTTAATTTATGCTGGTAACTATTATTTCAATTCAAATAGAGATGAATATTTAATCTGACCTGACAGATCACCATATGAGTTCACCATATCTGTCAAAACGCAGGTGGCCTTTTTTGCAAATAAAAAAAAATGCTTTTGAACCTCAAATGCATGTATTCCCGTTAATATTGATATTATAATTGTAATCACACCATATCCCTTAGATCTTAACTCGAAAACAATCTCATTCAAACTCATATATTCATCCAGGAGCTTAGCTCGTAATGACGATATTTGTGAAGGAGTTTTGCTTCCTAACATTTCTACGCTGGATATTTTTATTTTTCTGGATTAAAGTTTTGATATTTCTCATTAATACACAAGATTGCCCCTTTTCCTAAATATTAAGAATAAAATTAAAATTAGTGAAAGTGCAAGGATGTGTCAAACGAGCCCACCAAGAAACTTGTTTTAATAACTTTTAAATGAAATAAGATTTTTAATTTATTTTTGTGTGAAATGCTGTTAGAATATTACAAGTCATAATATTTTACAGAAAATATTAACTTCAAATTCGTGTCCCTGCAACTTTAATGTGATTTGTTTTTTATCGACATGTTGTCAATCCGAGTTTCCTCCATTAGTGTGGAACGTAGGATAACAAATAATCTTATACGAAAGATTGACGCACATACAGACAGTTCCCTAAATCGTTCCTTTTGTATTTTAATTTCTTTTTGATATACAGACTTGGGAGACCAACAGTTACTAAATGCATTAAAAAAATCAATATATGATATTTCTTGTATTTTAACCGCGTGGTGCTTTTAAAATGAAAAGAAAATATTCACACAGAGTTTACCTTTAAATACATGAATTCTTATTATGTGTTTGATTTTTACTTTTAATCTGTATTTTTTAAACCTCTTTGATACACATTGCTTTCACTTAACTAAAGTCCAATATTTCTTGTTGCACTTTAAAAATCCTAACATTAAAGACAAGTCAAGATTAATAATTTGCATAAACATGATTTAAATAACCTCATCAATTTTCCTGATTATCTGGATCAATACTGTCTTTCTGCAAATTAGATTGATTGACATCGTCGGAAACCCACGGGTGATCTCGTCTTTACTTATCACCCGTGGGCAAACTAGCTGAAATATCGCCGTAAAATATGCTAATTTGTTGTGCTTAGTCAACCAATCAGAAAGTTGGAACTCTTCAATTTTGAAAAATACGTTTATTACTTGGCTATTTATGGTATATATTTTGACGCTCGTTAAAACATGCGAAGTTTGATTTAAAACAATGAAAGTCAATTCGTACAGGTCGCTGACATTAATATCCATCATATATTTTGAAGGAGTACCTCTTTCTAACTGCAAAATGCACCGGTGAGTGGATTTATCAGTTGTGCTAACTACGGAACAAGTTTTTTCATGTTTATGACAATGCCAAACATGCATACGTAACGTGAACTGTGATTCGTTATTTCGCATCGCGATTCTGTAATGCAGCCAATCAAATGAACCATGCATATTTAATTCCATACGACGATTTTTCGGCGAGTTTGCCCACGGGTGATAAGTAAAGACGAAATCACCCGTGGGTTTCCGACGATGATTGATTGATAGAACACTGTGCATTTTGTGACAACTGAGATTTCAAAACCTGTAAATAATCAAAGTACTGAAAGTACTGGGAAGTGCTAGGCAAATTGATTTGAAATTCATCCTATTTATTTTGAATATAAATTTCCTGTTGTATTGAATTTTAAGCAATATGTTGACAGTGCGACATACATGCAAAAATAGGCGAGCACAGCTGTTTAATACGCACATAATTAAATATTTGAGTCCTGAAGACTTTTTGTTGGGATATAAATTTAACATTGTCTACTGCTTTTTTATTTTGAGCATTTTACATTTTCTTCGTCTGTGAAAAGATCAATCAATGCAATATCACATACATAAAATTGCAAGAAATAATTTTTCCGTGTATTTTTTCTTTCCCAGTCGGCTTACAGGAAACTATTTAAGTTAATATATAGGTATAAATTGTAAATATATTGGAGGGGATATGGTAATAGACTTTTCCTATAAAATTTAAACTCTAAATGTAGCTATACATTTGCTGAAAAATGTATATTTTGAACTAATTATAAAAACCTGAAAATGTCGCTAAAATTCCTCTTTTACGTGCAACATTGACAGTTAAAATCTTCTGGTGATCTTTTTTATAACAAATTCTTTCGGCGTTTACGAGTGTTTCAAATTGAAGATTGCATGGCATTACATGTGTGTTTGTAACAATGTCATGGTACAAAACTCTACGTAAATGAAATTACCATCCGTAGAATTAACGCTGTTTATGTCAGATATAATATGTAAATATACATTTGAATATAAAGCTTTAATCTTAGATGCTATCATTTAATCTCTGATTTTGAAATACATGATTTTTAGCGTATTTACAGTAACATTGTGCTGATATAAAAATACATGTATAACTGATTTGTAAATTAAGTTATTATTTTTTTTTACAATAAATATTTCATTCTTATCTTCTTTTGATTATAATTATGTCAATAAACCCCCAAAAATTATTTTTAGACTATTGTTGAAATAATTTAAAAAGTTCAGTATTTTTTACGGGTAGACAGACATCTCGGCCTAATTAACTGCTTGCTCAACATTTCATCAGCCCTATAACTTTCCATTGCTAAAAACTATTATTAAGGGATTATTAACAATATTTTTTATCCATATGATACAAATTTAGAGTAAATGCAAAACAAAAATAGACATTAAAAAAGTCTGTGTGTGCATTCCAATCTGTTACTAATTGATACTGAGATGCGAAATCACCTTCACTGATTGCTCTCAGCATGGTGCAGGGTGTTAATTCTTTGTGCTATCTATATATTTATATCTTATCTTATGACCAGTGTTGAAATAAGTGCATTGCAAACAAGTGTATTTACATAAAAAAATGTGCATTGTAATTTTCAATCGTATCCTAAAACAATCTCTAATAATAAAAAAAAAAAGCAGATTGCATTCACTATCCCAGCGAAATGAATATTGTGTAATTTTTCTTTACTTTCATACCAATCAACATTTTACATGTATTCCAAATTGCAGCTAAAAAAGCGTATTAGTACCATGTTGACATTTTTTTTTTCTACATTTAATTTGTAAATTTTACACTTTAATCTGTAAATTTTACACTTTAATCTGTAAATATTACACTTTAATCTGTGAATATTACACTTTAATCTGTAAACACAAACTAAAACCTATCTTATAGATAATATAGGTATGCAAGATTTTTTTTTATTTTGGATACGCCAAGGGATACTGTTCTCGTGTGCATTGTACACAGGTAATCTCTCAATACATTAACCAATCCGATCGATTTTCTATTTTAAACAAAACTAGATAAACATGTTAACGATATATACACGTGTTGTGATAACTTCAGTAAATACATCTCTGAGATGTTTACTAATCTATTTATATCAATATCTAAATCAGCGATAGAGATATGAATTGCGCTGCAGATCATTTTACTCATAATTAATTATTTACCAAGTCTGACCCTGGGGGTCATGAATTCCTCATCAAAACATTTTTTACTTCATAAGCTTACTCCCCATGGAGCAGAAGAGATTTTTGAATAAATAATACATTTTCACTGTTTAATCCATAGGGCCCAGTCGTAACACAATTACCCCTGACCCTGAGTGACGCATGATGCCTTTTTGAGATTATTTAAAATATTTACATGTTATATGAGAGATTAGTTGCCCAATAAAATCTCCATACTTTAAAAATCAAACCTATAAATCAAGGCAAACTTTAAATATAGAAACAGGAAGTTTATATAGTAAAAGGATAAAATGAAATTCCACGCCACAAAGACAAAGGATAAACTTTTAATTGTTTTCAAGTATTTTACCTCCATTGTCTGTTATTACTTGACAGAAGGTAAGTTTTTTTAAATGCCATTTCTATATATCTCACGCATATATAAAATAATGATGTTAGCTATCACAGATTGTATCAATGGTACATGTATCATTTTTTCTTTCATTTGCACAGGGCAAATTGTAATGTGCAAGAGGCCCATGTGACATTAAGATCACCTGAGTATTAAACTTTTTCACAATTGTATTATTGATTGATTGTATGTTGTTTAACTCCCTCTCGAGAATTTTTCAATCATACGGAGACGCCACCACTTGCCGGTGGAGGGCTACAAATTTTGTCCTATGCTCGGCACTCAGGGCCTTTGAGCAGTGAGGGATCTTTTTCGTGCCAGCACCTACTGCGACACGGGGCCTCGGTTTATACGGTCTCATCCGAAGGACCGGTCTCCACGTCCCGCAGTGGGATTCGAACCGCGACGTAAGGATTGACTCCTTACTTTGCGACTCTAGAGCAGACGCTCTAACCACTGCGCCACTTTGGCGACACACAATTGTATTAGGTTCGCGTTCTAAAGCAGAGGCCATGGATTTCACTATTTTCAGAGAGACAACATAGCTCAACATCACTTCATTGCTTACACTTTGTTTGTTTACTTAATATCAATAAGCAGAGCAAGGGATCAATTAAACAATGTATTTCACTTAGTGCACCCGCCGCACAGGAATACTTGATCATTGGTCCACTATTTTACAAGTTAAGATAAGGCATCTTTGCTCATAACTATGTATTTAGTCCGTTTTATTAAATCAATCTAAAGGTAAAAGAGAAACACTTTAAAGAGATTTTAAATAAAGTGTATATTCACTATATCTTCTACAGAGCAATAATGCCTTAGCAGCAGAACCCTGACCTTACCCTGGAGGATCATAAAAACCATAATTTTAGAAGGGGCAACCCTTTTGCATCATAACAATGCAATTATAGTTCATCAGCCTTATACTTGAGATAAGAGCAAAAACAATCCAAGAATTAATGCATTTTAAGTATACAGTTCTCTGAGTCCCACCCAAATACAAGAGCCCCTGATCAAGGATCCATGAAATTCATAATTTTGGAGAGGTACTTATCCCTCATGATAACTATGCACTTAGTCCATAGAGAATAATACATACCCTTTTCCATATCAAATCCTGTATCAGTCCGAGACCCCAATATCAGACAGAGGGCCCAATGCCCGAGGGCTGATACAGGTTGTGATGTGGAAAAGGGTATGTTTTATTATGATTATTACATACATAGTAATAAAATACAGCACACATTAAGTTTACTAGAAAATAAGTATATAATCATGCATATAATCTTACATACATCACTGTAGGAAAGCGGCTGACCGTAGTATATATTACGGTCATCAAAACATGTGGGCCGAGGTCACCGGTTAGAATTCACGATTTGTGAAACTATGATTATTAACTCTTAACTATGGTTTACGATTTTAAAGTATAGTTTACAAACGTGAATCTATACTGAAAGGAAAAAGAAACGCAGGGTAGCATAATATTCGAAAAAATTTTGACAGCTTGACCATTCATTCATTCGTTCTTTATTTCCTCCTTTTGAAGATTTGAATTACAACACATCAATTACAACATATATACATGTACATCGATGAAAATTTAAAATATATATATATATATATATAATGTAAATACAGTTTGTTTGTATACTCTGCATGAAAACATGAGAAAAACACAACCTCATATTTGTGTTTCATACACATTGTCGTTGTAAGTGGCTATACTAGAAACTATAAATAAAAAAACATTTTAACATAAACTTCCTTTTGTCTTAGACTTGGAAATGGGTACCCCTAAGAACATAAAAGTGAAAATAGTGCTCATTTAAACTGACAAAATCTGAGTAAACATTACTGTATTCGTCTGATAATTCAAACATAAATTCAGATCTTTCATAGATACGTGTTATAAAACACGACGCTATGGCATGTTGGAAACTGTTTGTAAAGGGATTCGAGCAGACTATGCACTGGTATACGTCCTTTTTCGGTACAAGAGTCCACAGATTTGCAACGACTTAACAACTTGCATTTCTTTTGTTGAAAGTGGATGTGTCCAGAGTGAAGCCAAATGCACAGATGTATGAAGAAATTTGAAGTCCGTGAAATCTGGATAGGAGTAAATTAAATTTTTCCATGAAGAATTGTAATGAGAATTAATAGCCTGTTTTACGATATTCTTCCAAATATTTTTGGTCGGAAAAATGGTATTGCTTATGTATGTATGAATAAATCTTTCTAAGGCGTATTTCTGGATAATAGGGATAAGATCTTTGACAAAACCGAATTTTGATGTCTGGTTATGGTTAAGATACTCAAACATTAAAACGCTAAAAAGCCCAAAACACGTGCAATTTGATGACGACAAGTTTGTCAACGAATCTTGTCGCACCATTTGATGCACCTGAGGAATGCCCATTGTTTTTCAATATTTAAAGACGATATGAATTTCTTGCAATCCTGGTGCAGTTTACGGAAGTTCCATAGGGTCTGATTTTCGAATTGCCTATTCAATGAAAAGGGCAACAACGGGTAACTAGGCAGTTTCTTGTAAAATTTCCCCAATAAAACTTGTAAAACATTGTCAGAGAGGGCTTGGAACTGTTTTCAATCAACCGTGATGATGACGTTAACGCGAAACAGTCATGTTACGAGCGGGTTATTCGTCTTGTTATCTCTTAAATCGCCACATTACTACCCTCAAAACTGCCTTTTATACAGTAGACTATCATAATCATTACGTTCACACGAAAAATGAAAGAAAACAATTCCACAATTAGGTTTTTTCATCCGGTCAACTTACAGATCTGTTCCTCTCACTGGCCCATATGACTAATTTTTTGGCGTGGTTACCCATGCATAATATAGCCAGGAAATGAAAGATAAACACTCTGATGAATTCCATACAAAGGAGAAATAAGGGCCATGACAGAGACTTTGAAGACAATGAGAGTTTTCGATTTTCACCTTTTGGGGTTATCGTCATATGAGCTTCTATAACTCATTGATTATTAAACAAAATCTTATGGGATTTTGATTATATCTTTTTGAAAGATGGTTTTAAAACTTAGAAAGGAATACTGAAAATATTAAAGGAAAAATGAATCTAATTCACCTCAAAAGTTTACCCTGAATTTCTGGCTAATTGTATTCGGCGCGTCGGCGCGTCGGCGCGTCGGCGCGCTCGCGCAACAGATTTTGTATATAACATTTATCGCTTATTCAATATTTGTCAGCATCGGGCTCGATATTTCACTCGATATTCCTATACTAATCAAAGTACTGAAAGTACCGATAGGAGTTGATTTTGACGATTTTCAATCAAATTTAATGTTTGATACTTTGTTCACAACTTTTTCAAATTATGTTCATTTATGCTTCATAAGACAAATGTGAGAATTAAATGAAAAAAGATTCTACAGAGTCAAAAAGGTAAGGTTGTTTTGATCACCATAACCTTAGAATGATATGCCAAAAAAGTAAGACTTTTCCTCTCTTCTATTATTTTTCAATAAATTTTAAATTATTTTTCTGACCTAAAGTTTGTTTAAAGGGCTTTTAATAGCAATCTGTAACTTAAGTTACTCCCCACCCTCTAATAAAGACAAGTTAATCTTTAGTAGTATTATTTTTAAAAGTAACAAGGCATCTTTATAACCCCCCCCCCCCCGATTCCGATGCCTATGTGTTATACATAAAGTTGATTTATAAAAACAAAAGCACTTAATGTTTTTTAATGCTGTAGTTAAAGTTTGGAGATATAACTATTAATATATAATATGTATGTAGAGAGAGAGTGAAAAGAGAGAAAAGGTCAACTAAAAAAATGCAGTAAATTTCGGATTACACTTGCACAAATCGGGGTTAGACATGCATCGATCAAAGGGGATCCGGATCCATGGAAAATTCTATTTTTTACAATTGACATAGTAAAATTACTAAAGCTATGTCTTAAATCCTTTTCCTCTTCCTACTTGAGCCACCACCTCCTAAAGAAAATTTTCTGGATGCACCTAACCGAAAAAATACAATCGGGCTCGGGGTGTAGACTTGAATATAGCCGATAATGCTTAAATTATAAATAAAATCGCTGTCATTTGAGTGTTTTAATGCAGGGAGAAAATACTTGTGTGATATTGGGATGAGATGGACGCGCTGGCGCGCCGACGCGCCGAATACAATTAGCCGCATTTCTTTTTCCTTTCAGTGTATGTTTATCAACAAAATCTATTGGTAACTCTTTATTACAGATAGATAAACTTAGATTACCATTCATAAACTATGGTTAACAACCGTTAAATATTGTTTTACAGATGAAGACTATAGTTAACGAATTGTTAACTATAGTTCACGGTTTGTAAACTATAGTTTACAGTCGATAAACCTAATTTATCAACTGTCAAACTGTGTTTAGCTCATTTTTGTGAATTTTGCGTGTGAATGTGAAAAACCATTAACTTTCTATTTATGTCGAAAACCCCTTTACTCTTCAGGGCATGCGGGTTTGGACGCTGTCATGATTCTGACTCCTTCCTCTAATAAACTTTTCAATTTTTTGCAAAACAATTGCTTTCTATTCCAGAAATTAAACTGTCTCCCCGAACACGAATTTGAACAACAATACTACTAATATTTACATGTAGGAAAATTGCATATAAATCTGTCTTTGTGCTCTTGCAATTCTTTGCTCTTGTCAGACCTTCGCAAGTACATCTTAGGTAAATTTTTGTTTTGAGGGTTTTAAGCAATGGAATCAAGTTCCATTATCTGTTTGAATATCAAACAAGCGTGGTTTACTACAATTACTGATATTGTAAAATAATTGTTAAGACATTCGTACATGCTGTCGTTTTCACTCATTTTTCAAAATATAGGGTTACTTTTGAGTTTTAAGCTTTTATACCGTCAAACGTTTCTTAAAAACAGTGTAAACTCTACTCTCGAAATGATGTCTATCAAATTTGCTATTTGTCTTAAAGTCAGTCATATATCATCAAATATTATTTGCTGAAAATTGGCAAACAGTACATAAGTTGTCATATTACTTGTTGTCAAGGACATTACCAATTTTTATGCCCATTATATAATTTTTATCATTGAAACCCAACTAGCTACTTCCCCGTGGGGGTCCGGGTTAGAATAGGTCCTCAGTACCCCCTTGCTTGTCGTAAAAGGCTACTAAATGGGGCGGTCCTTCGGATGAGACTGTATAAACCGAGGCCCCGTGTCACAGCAGGTGTGGCACGATAAAGATCCCTCCCTGATCAAAGGCCGTAAGTGCAGCAGAGGCCTAAATTTGCAGCCCTTCACCGGTGTAAAGACGAATAATGACCCCCATCGAATAATGACCGGGGGTCATTTTTCGACATCGAAAAATGACCCTTTTGCCAGTAGAAAAAGTGTCTCCACCCTAAAAATTTGCAGAACCCACGTGAAGAAAAATGACCCCCGTAGAAAAATGACTCCCTGTGGATAAAAGCTGAAATTTTTAGGGGGCAAAAAAAAAAATTAGATGAAGAAGGATATTGACCAAAATGCTCACCTGAGCTAATTTGAAATAAATTGATGATATGTTGATTTCATAACATACGATTTATAGCTATATTTTAAGGTCAATGCGATGATTCAGAATCTAAAGGAGTAAAGATTTTTTCGAGGCTTAAGGGTTAGATAAACATTGTTTTTCGATGCGGATGGTGGAAATCAGCGTACTGACAGAAAAAAATCAGCAGTATCAAATATTATTATATCCTCCGCTTGAACATTTTTTAATATAATGGTACCCTAAGTAGGGTCTTCTCACAAGAAATACAATAGCAAAATAGGAAAGCCCTAGCACCACTTGTTAAAAATTAATGGCTAAGGATAAGTCTTTGAAAGGTAGGTCAAAGGTCAAAGTTGATGGTTTCTTAAGAAAAGTTTAATGTAACAAGGATTACATTTGTGAAGTATGAGAGTACTAGTATCTACCATGTCTACAGTTAAAAAGTTATAGCCAGAGTAAATTAAAAATTTGGCATTTTTTTGTAAAATGGGACAAACTCCAAGGTAAAGGTCAAAAGGTCACATTTGGTGGTACCCAAAGTAAAGTATTGTCACAAGGAATATACACATATTGAATATGAAAGGCATAGCTACAATAAATGTAAAGCTATGGTCAAGGTTAAAGTTTTTGCGGAGAAACAGACCGCCAGATAGACATACAGACGGACACGATAAAACTATATACCCCCGAATCTTCGATTACAGGGACATAAAAAGAAATGGGCTTCAATTAACTTTTCATATTACGATACAGTATAAAGAAGACGTTTCAAAAATGAGAATGTTTTTTCTGATTTTCATATTAAATTCTCTGAAAAATATACTCAGAACTCGGTAAAAGGGTGGAGTAAAACAGTATACAATCAATCAGTCACCTAACTAGCTACTCATTAGTTTAAAAAACAGGCATTGGTTGCTGTAAATGTCACATATTTCAGTGAATATTTCTTTGGGATTTTTAACAAGTTTTACAGCAGCTTTGATAAGGCTTTTATTTTCACTCAAGTTTTATTATTCTTTACTATTCATTTATAATGCAGTGTCTCGAATAGTCCTTGTTTTCCAGCTTCTCACATTGAAACTATGTGATGAAAAGTGGGCACATAAACTGTTATAAATTCAATAAAGATCAAATAACGAGAGAAAGGAAAGCTTAATGTCATATTATAACTGTATTGTATGTCATACAGTTCAGGGCATTATTTATTGAACAGCCCTCGTATAATGAGTGTAAATGTTGAGAGTAAAATAATTGAAGTTCATGAAAGTAAACGTCAGCAGCAATGTGAGTTTGGACAAGATGCTGCTCAAGATTAACACAGAACACAGTGAAATTTACAGTGTTCTTCCTGATGTTATCAGGACAATGGAAGAAATTGGTCGCTTGAACGACTTTGTACATTAATGAAAGACATTAGAAGCGCCATATTAGCGGCAACATTGCACTCCAGTTGTTGCTTTATATCGGCGAGTTCTATAAACAAAGGGCGGTTTATAACATGAGGTATAGTGATGAGTCACTACATGTAACATTTTGGGTAACGGTTGCAAAACTGTTTGAAGGGCGAGGTTTGTCTTTTTTCAGAGGCTTTAAAGGAGGAGGACTTAGTGATGGTCGCATTAATATTATTCCTGAAGAATGTAAAATAAACTTTGATAGTCGCAACTGTTAGTAATTATTTTTATAGAAATAATGTATAATACGGAGAAAAAAATAAAATTAGGCCAAAGAGAAGTGTTACTTTTTTCAAGATTTTTTTCATATATACTTTGTTTAACAGTCTAAATCAACCGTGGCTTCTCTTATCAATAAGTATTAAATCAATCTTATTCAATACCTTTCAGTTCTTTTTATTACCTCCATACAAATTAGCATATAGATCACGTAAAGTGTCATCTGTATTGAACACGTAGTACTGATATTGAATAAGATATACGTCTCAAATGATTTTGAACATATACTACGGTCATCTCTATAATAATATTACGGTCTTCATTTACTTTGTTGAGAGTGTTTGTTACGGTCATCAAAAACCTCGAGGTCGTACTACTTCTTTATTTCCTTACATTCAAGTAAGTTATGATAACCAATAGCAAGTTCTCATTAGCGTACATTTAAATTTTGCAAGAATTATCACAGACAACCTGGAAAATGTTTGAAATCTTGACTGGAAAATTCTGACCGATGACCTCGGCCGACATGCTTTGATGACCGTAAAATATACTACGGTCAGCCGCTTTCCGATAGTGATACATGTACATGGTCTATTGTCTCATACGGTTAGGGTTTGTTTCTAGTTCTATTCAATGCACTAGATGCGTTATTTAAAAATAATCCATTATTTGTAAATTAGATTATCCTTATTTTCAAAAACTTAAAATTGAAAGAATATGAACACACCAAAAAATTGTGTATGATCTTAAGTTCTGTTTTTATACCCGCACTTTGTAAAGAAAGTTCGGGTATATTGTTGTTACTCATGTCCATCCGTCTGTCTGTCACACTTTTCTTCCCTGAACTCCTCCTACATTTTACACAGTAGCCTAATCATCTATTGGGAGATGGTTGGTGGTATCATGTAAATGTGCAGTAAGGTTTTGGAATTTTGATTTTGCCCTGGGGGGTCAAACGGGGGTCGAATGAATGACGTTTTTATGCAAAAAGCCCCGTCTTCCCTGAACTCCACCTACATTTTACACAGATGCCTAATCATCTTTTTGGAGATGGCTGCTTGTGTCATGTAGATGTGCATTAAGGTTTTGGAATTTTTATTTTGTCCCGGGGTTAAAATGGGGGTCGAAAAATGACGTTTTTTGTGATAATTCCCTGTCTTCCCTGAACTCCCCTTACTTTTTACACGGTAGCCAAATCATCTTTTGGGAGATGATTGGTGTAGAAATGTGGATGTGCAATCAGGTTTAGGATTTTCCATTTATCCCAGGGGGTAAAATAGGGGTCACAAAATGACTTTTTTATGCAAAATGCCCATGGTTCCCAGAACTCCTGGCCTACATTTTACATAGTAGCCTAATCATCTTTTTGGAGATGGTTGGTGTTTTCATGTAGATGTGCAGTAAGGTTTCGGAATTTTCATTTACCCCCGAGGGTCAAATGGGGGTCAACTTTTTTTTTTAAATATTCGATATGTTTAAACACCCTGCTTCTAAGACCTTTTCTTATATTTTATGTATTAGCCCTAAATCATGATTTTTTGGAACATTGGTATTTCTTGTGTACCGGTATGTGTAAAATGGTTTCAAAATTTGCATTTTCACGTGTATAGCAAAAAGGGGCAGGAAAAAATGGACCCTCCCTTACCCAGGGGGTCATGATTTGTACAAACTTGAATATACACCTCTTGAGAATGTTTCCATATTAATCATGTTTTTGTTGTTCTCGAAAAGAAGAATTTTAAAGATTTGTTTCCTTTTATTCCTATATAAAACTTTGATCCCTATTATTGTAACCTGACCCTAGCCTCTGAGGTCATGATTTGAAAAACTAGAAATAGGTCTATAGGACATGAATGTCCCGCCGGATGCATATTACTAATACCACCTGAAAATTTGTATAAGTGTATAATTAGTTTGATGAAACTATCTTGAACAGATCCTTTAGAATTGAAACTAAAATCTACATTGTACATAAATTTGATAAATATAATAACATGAATAAATTCTCACCAAATTATGTATAAGTGCATGCATGCTAAACATAAAGATATCTTAAATCATTTCTTAAGATAGAAGAGGTTCGAACTCCTTTCAATAACATTTTTTTTCCCCAAAAATCACCACTTCCAATATTTTTAACCTTTACTGCAATGGGTCTGCGGAAAGTGGACGGAGGGGGGGGGGGGGGGGGGGGGG
>PRKT01001488.1:36413-76888 GCA_003671525.1 Saccostrea glomerata
ACCCCCCCCCCCCCCCCAGTTCTGACACCTATGATATTTCTTAATGCAAATTAATATTGTGTTTTTTATGTCATTTGTTTGTTTGTTTCTAAACATCCCTCTCAGGAATTTTTCACTCAAATGGAGACACCACCACTTGAAAATAATGTAGACGAAGCATGCAGATTTGAGGTCAACATTAATTTTAGGAGTTTTCAACTAGTAAGACGTAAAGAGATATTAACTCGACCCCCCCCCCCACCCGCTTGAATTTGCAGTGTTATTTAAATAGGACTATTATACATACGGAAATAAAAAATAACTTTGGATGCCATCCACCCTAGAAAACAGATCCCCTCATAATTTTTTTTTTTGCTTCTGGAAAATCCCCCTCCCCTCGGAAAAAAAAATTCTGGATCTTGTAACTGAATGTAACGTCAACAACGGGAGATAACTCTTCAGAATGTGAAATTCGTCTATTGCAGCATCCAATGACCTTTGATCCTTTAAACTTTAACTGAACCATTTACAGTGGACCCTCATTTATCCGGACGCTTTGGTTCCCAGTCAATTTGTCCGGATATTTGAAGCATCCGGATATCTGAATCACAAGTTAAACAAGACAGAATAACATTTTAAAATTTCGTTCCGATGAAAAATCGTCCGGATACTGAAGCATCCGTATATCTGGCGTCCGGATATCTGAAGGTCCACTGTACATTTCAGACTTTTTTTTACCCCAATCTATACCAAAACTTGTACTTACCGACTGTCATAGGTCCTGTCAACTTCATGAAATATATAATTCAATCAAAACACAAAATGAAATAATTCCTAATGATATATATGCATGCGATGATGTGTACTCTACACTGCACGTGCAGTGCAATCTTAAATGATAATGGTAAAACTAGTACTTAAGTTGGGTACGTGACGCAATCCAATATGTGATGCAGGTGTTCAGATACATGTATAGTACGAGAAAAAATTTAGAATTATCATTTACAAAAGATGTTTTATCTTAACTTTAAATTGCCATCTATTATTTGGCAAACATAAGAATAAGGATGTCCATAAAGTGCAAAATTTGATGACACTGATAACTAAGAATTATATTTTTTCGACTTAATATAAAAATCCTTCTGTTCTAAGTATAATGACTTTAAAAACAATTATTGTGGAAAGATTCTTGATTGAGAAATTTTTACTTTTGAAACAATGTAAATATACAGAGTATGAGAATAACTGGCAGAGCATCTGTGATATGATATGATTCATTTGTACAAATCTACATATACATATGTATTTATGAATTTTTTTCAAGAAACAGACCTTAATCTTTACACCCCCCTTAATGTAAAGAAAAAAAAACAACACTATGACCCCTATATATTTTTTGTTTTTGATTTTCTCTTTTTAATGTTCTTTTCTCTCTCCCTCTCTCCTTCTTCTTCTCCTCCTTTTTCTATCCTATGTTAAAAGAACTTTCACATGTGTTTAATTAAATGTGAACTTGTGTATGTGGATGTCCTTTTGTAAATTTAATACTTGTATAGGCTATCTATAATAGATACTTGAAGGAAGATATATTTGTGAACATACTTTTGTATATACAAGTACCTGTTTGATATAAATGTGAAAGTTAAAATAAAATTAAAAAAAATGCCGCATCTAGGCCTATTTCTAAAAACAGGCATTTAGGGTGTGTTTGTGTGTGTGTTAATGGGAAAGGGGTGGGGGTTGACTAAATTGATTTCGTATATATGGCAGCTTTTGAGGAGGTTTTTCCATAACCAAATATTTAAAAAAAAGTTTGCACATTTTGAAAAATTCCTCACAGACGCTTTACACTAATTTGAATAATATTATTTGTTGTTGATCTATTTGAGAAAATAGATTTAAAAAGTTTCAATTATATAACTGGACCAAAAATTTATATCCCTCCTTTTATCTCATACGTGTGGATGATACAGGCCGTTGGATAAACATATGCTTCATCCACGGGTAGATGTTTTATCAATAGCACTTCCGGTTTTGACACGATCCCTCGCTTCGAGATTATATTTTATTGAAACATTTATTTGTAAAAATCCTTGCCCTTATAAAATGTATGGTGAAGAGGAACAATGTCATTAAAAGCACGAAAAAGTCTCGTACATGTCAAAGAAGTTTCTTTATTTTATCAAGGCTACTTGAAGACGGATGGTACATGTATCCTCCACCCCCACCCCACCCATTCCATTCCTTTAAATTGTTCTCGGAGAAAGTAAAGCCTAGCACTTAAGTTGTTGTTATGAGATTCTTTTAACATCTTCAACAATGCTTTTTTATATTTTACTACGTATGCCTACCAATAGTAGTTATATCGGTGTAATTTACCATGGATCAACAATGAATCGGCCCCTTGCCTTGCCTAACACGTTTTGTACTGACATCGTCCAAATAGTTAATTTGCACGATCCCATGGTCCTTACTTCTTTCAGTCAGAAGTTCGTTTGATTAAAAGCTCACACAATGTTTTCAAAGACAGAGATAGCAAAAAAAATTTCTAAATTTTGAACACCATCTACTTTCTTTCGAGGCATTTTAATATCAACGGTGCTACGTCATCAAAGTTATACGTGATCAATTTAAATTATCAATCATTTAGGTAGTTTTGCAGGGAAAGTCTCAAACTTTTGTTTAAACGAAAGTCGTATGAGATAAATAGAACATCTATAATTGTGTGGTTTGATATTGGCTTTATCCAACTCGTTGAAATGGTGTATATTCGCTCGACAAGCCTCGCAAATATATACACCATTTCAACTCGTTGGATAAAGCCAATATCAAATCACACAATACAGATATCCTCTATTTATCAAACCTTATTTACATCGTTAATTAAAATATGTTGTTTAATTTCAGACTGGCTAAAAAATTAAGAGTATGAAATACCTGTAAGAGGCCCGTGGGTCACATGGTCGCCTGAGCATATTATGCTCGATTTGATGAATACATATATTATGTAAATTTTTATACAATTATAGACTTCATTGTAGGTTGATATGTGGTTATAAGGACTCATGGCAATTGATATTGACCGAAGACACAGAAAGTGAAAGCGACCGAGCCTACAAGGTCGCTGTCATTTTCTGTGTCTGAGGTCAATATCTATTGCCATGAGTCCTTATAACCACATATTGACCGTTCACTGAAGTCCATAATAGTTATATTATACAGACTGTATAATCACTTAAAGTGAATGCACTGAAACAGTCCAAACTGAACGGACTTGGCCGCATCTCGTCACAATGGTTAAGAACACTTTTCTTATGTTATGACGTCACGTTTTACGTAACTTCAGTGCAACTGAACGGCTTGTCGTGTGAAATCATTTTCCGCCGACGCGCTTTCGCGTCGCTATCGCGAAAGGAGGAATATCACGTGACATACTTTCAGCCATTGAAAAGTACGAAAATAAGCTGATACATGTATAATATTGAATTATATTGACTTTTTCCCTAGGTAAAGCAAAATTTGATGGATTGTGCATTTAGAGGCAAACACCTTAGTACAGGTATTACTGTGTCATGACAGCATCTAGTTATATGATGTTGTTAGAACATTATATGATGTTGTTAGAACATTATATGATCTGGTTATATCATTATATGATGTGGTTGTATCAATATATGATGAGGTTATATCACGGTATGCAGTGATCACTTCATTATTTGATGACATTAAAATAATATTATGAAGTTCGTCACAGATATATGTACATAGCAATAAAAAAATTTATCGTCTTTTCATAAAGGCGGATACTGCATTGACAAAAGTTCTCAAAAAACTTCATTTAGAGACTGTTTACTTAAAATCTGAAAAGGAGAAGATACCACCAGACATTGTTGGAAAACGCTCCATGGATGAACTGCAAACTTTGGGAATAACTAACAGTTCTGACATGATGAAGTTTCGTACCGAGTGTGTGAAGTATAGAAGTTGTAAACCAAGAAAGGTTACAATGGATTGAAGGGCTCCTGAATATGACATTCCTGAATGCACGCTTGAAAATCTTCTGGAAAATGGTTTTGTGATATCTGAAATAACTATCCTTTTTTTGGTTTCACAAAGAACTATATAACGGCGAATGAAGAAGTATTCTTTATGTAAAATGGCTTTTAGTGATATAACAGATCAACAACTTGATATCAAAGTGTTAAAAACAAAAACTGATTTTCCATTATGTGATGAAAAAATGTTGCTACAAATTCTGTAACAAGAAGGATTATAAGTTCAAAGATTGCGAATCAGAGATTCTGTACACCGAACAGTCAAAACAGGAGTAGTGGAGAAAAGAAGGAGACGGCTCCTATAAGAGAGTCTACATGTATAATGTCATGGGACCAAACCATTTGTGGCGTATTGACACAAACCATAAACTAATCCGATGGCGATTTGTGATTGTATGTATATAAAATATTTTAGTCCATTTATGATTTAAAATTCTATCACAATATTTTACATTAATAGATTCACAATGAAGAACATTTTACAACAATGATTTTACCAAGAATTTTTCCAACTGTTGTGTAGTCTTCAGCCATATGCTCCCTGATACCATGATCGAAGTATTTTTTTATCTCCCTCAGGGCAAGCTGAAAAAACTCTTCTCTGGGACCACCATAGTCTGCTGCTACCTATAAACCATACACGTGTATATTTATGTGCATAGCATGATTACAGCAGCCTATGCATACACATGTAAATGTATGGATATACATGTATATTTACATGCATATAAAGACATACAACAATTTACAAAATGGAATAGAAAATACAAATAAGACATACATTAAAATACCTTGTTTAATTTCTTGTGTATAATTAGCTTTTTTTAATTTAAACACTGAAATAGTAGATTTAAAATCACAAAGATTCATATATCGAAATACTATGTGGTATAAAGTTGCATAAAATTCATGCAGAAACATACCTCGCAACAAAATTGTACTTCCAGAGTGAATCTTAGATCATCTATTGCTGTAATCTCTTCGAACGCGGTTGTCAGTATATTAGATCTGTCCACACAAATGTAGTTAGTTTCGGCCTTCAGTGGTCTGGGAAGGATCATCAATGTCTAATGTGTGTCCAATAACCAAAACGGACTGTAAATATCGAAAAATATCCACAGGATCTTGTATTTGCTGTGCAATACAATACTGAACTGCTCTTATAGCTGTATCAATAATGCTTACTGGCTGATCATCTTCCATGGACAAGAGTTCAGCATCAGGATTTATATTTAATCCTCGTTCACTAAAAGTATTGGAGAAACGCGGTTCATACATAATGAATACTAATTCACAGCTTGCAGAAATAGCAGCTGTTGTTTCCTCATATGTAGTGGAATTTGTAGCAGTGTCCAGTAAAGGATCTGGCAAGTCATCTGTCTCCTCTAGATCTGGTGTGTTTATTACTGGTACTTGTTCATTTTTCTCCTCTTTAGATTCATTAGATTCTCCAACACATGACTGACAATGTGCTCTTAGCTCTGCCATTGAAAATGCGTCTCATGTTTCGGTTGCCAGTGATTATGGTACTTTCCTTTTTTTTCCTTTTTTGATTCAGGTTGAGAAACTTATTTGTATTGGTCTGATATAAAGTTTACCTTGTGAACCAATGCAAGCCTTCAGATTCTAAACAGACCATTCAATGTCAATCAAAGTTAAAATTATGTTGTTTGATTTACTTCTCATCAATTCAAATCCACCACAAGTCTTCAATTGAGGAAACCCAAGACATTCATAATTTTCATCAGTTTTATCACATGAAAGTTTTTGTATCACTTCTGTCTCTCCGTCCATCAATCCAAATTTCATATTTTTCAAGCCCAATCCTGCGTTTAACAAATGTTCTTTTTCATCCGCAGTGGGAACTCTGGTACTGTTTTTATCAGACAAGCACATCACTGAAACTGTCCAACCTCTGTATGAACGTTTGTTGTCTTGCATACTTTTATCTGGATCTGCAACATCCTTCCTTTTTCACTTGTGCTAGATCTAGAAAATAGCAATTTTTCTGTCTCCTGAAATGATCCACACCTAGTTCATTCTGTTCTGGTGCTGATGATCTGCTTGTGGAAGGGGTTTGTGATGTGACGAGCAATCATGTTTTGTTAATTCAGTCACTTTTTCTCTCACCCCAAGACGACTAAGCTCGCCATCTGTCAAGCTCTGAATGTCGCTGATATCTAATTTTTCCTCATGAAATCGACCAATAAAATGCTGTAATTTCAATTCTTCTAACATAGAATCACTGCTGGACATACTTAGAGTAGACATTTTACTAATGTAAAATAAAATTCAAGTTTGCTGAGTCTGGGAGATAGCTTTGTTTCAAACGGCATTATTTAACTTATGGACTGGAGGTTCAATAAGTAGCTCTAAACTTATCTTTCAGCAAAAAATGGAAGTACGATTTCTTGTTTTCATTCAAGAAATTCATTTTTATATGATTTTGACGTTAGACTTCAAAATCTATTAGACCAATGGGGCATAAAACATACAACCAATTAAAATTTTATTCAACTCCCGACTCCATTCTAAAACTCCCTTCCTTGTCTTTAGCCGTTGCATTACATATTGCCTTTACATAAATGTCAACATGTTAATCCAGTTCTAGGAGACTCAGCGAGCTAAATTGGCTTACACCAAGATAAGGTTACAGGTACATTTCAATACAAAGCAACTCCTGGGGAACTCATTAACTTAAGATGAAACAGACGTACAATGTATTGAAAAAAACTTATTTAAATTAACAAATAGATCAATTCGAATTTTTGGGATATTCCATACTTTGTCTACCTAGACAATATCACAATACAAGCAAATTTAATAAGTAAAGTCTGTATGTAACTTTTTATCAAACTATGCTATAAATCTATTTTAGCGAATATGGGAAAAAGAAAATATTAAACCTCATTAGCAGGCCTAGAAGGGACTCAATGACAGATATGGGTTAGCATTGAGTTCTGAGAGTGGATAGGTAAATTGGCCTACATTCCAAAGACAATTTTAAATGTCGTATGTGGTTACATGTACATTCCATTTCATTTTACTGCCCTCAGTGGTAATGACTCATGCAACAACATCATATAAAAATACAACATCATATAATGTTGTAACCACATCATATAATGATAGAGCCACATCATTTAATGAAAAACCACGTCATATAATGATGTAACCACTGCATATAATGATTTAATCACATCAAATAATGATATAGCCACATCATGTAAAGAATACACAACTGCACATTATCACTTTACTACATCATGTAATGTTCTAAACACCTAATAGTAATATGATGATATAGCCACATCATATAATGATTTAACAACATCATATAATGATTTAACAACTGCATATAATGATTTAACAACATCATATAATGATGTAGCCACTTCATATAATGATTTTACCACATCATACAACGATTATACCACATCATATAATGCTTTTACAACTACATATAATGATTTCATCACATCATATAATGTTTTAACAACATTATATGACGATGGCCGATATCAGCCTGTGTAAAATAAAATTAAACGACCTATAATTTTTTCTTTTGTATATGTACATTTCTTGAAATTTGTACATGTACAGAATAAAAAAAGTTAACACGACCTATAATTTTGTCTTTTGTACATGTACATTTCTTTAAATGTGTACATGTACAAAATTTAAAAAGTTCTTTCGCGAAAAGACAAAATGTACATGTACAATTCTTAAAAGTTGACAAAAAAACTATAGAGGTATATATAAAAGATTTTGGCACTTTAATTACGATAACAAGAACAATTCTTTTATTCAAAATTATAATTAGTTTTTCATCCGATTCTTGTACTTGACTTCTAATAACCCTCAAACAATAAATCACGTAATAATCAACGTGGACCGTAATTTTAGACGCGGACATTTAAACAGCGATTAAGAGTTGAAGACAAAGAAAGTGTTTTGATACAAGCAAGCAGAGATGGACCATACGCACATATACCCCAGAAAGTAATATATTTGAATTCCATGCATATATTACAAATAATTAAATATGCATTGGGTTCTAAGTCACAGACCACATTCTGCATACGATATTCGCTAACATTTATAAAAAATTACCAATGAAACTGCATAGGGTATAAAAATTATTAAAATACCGGCATTTTCTAAAAAATAAAAGACTTGCAATACAATCGAATAAACTCTTGTGTTATTAAACACAATATAAATGAGTGATATGCTCTTCTCCAAGCTAATTTGGTAATCAGTCTAACAAATGTGCAAATATGCTCCTGATGATCGCGAATTTGCAGATAATTAATACACTATAAAAATGTTAAACCTCGTATATATCACGCCGCCGATAGACTAGATTAGTGTCGAGTCAAGTGATTTGAGATAAGTAACTGATGGGAGACACTTTCTTTGAAATCTCTGAAATGTAAACAGAAAACAGTTCAGAAACATACTTTCATTGATATTTTCTACGTGTCCTTTACGAAGGAACCAATACCGTATAATCCCTATTAACCGCCCCTACCCCTATAAGCGCCCCCCTAGGTCTTTTTCAATTGTCAGGAAATAAGGGCCCCCTTTACAGTGATCAAAATCATCCAAAATCGTATTAAAAGTCAGCCATTATGAAGAAAGTGAAAATGAAACTTTGTTATTAGGTAACTCATACATAAAATATTCTTGAAAGTAAAAGATTTTTAGAACAACCTGATCATGTATTTCTGAAAGTGAAAGTTAAAAATACAAGTACAAAATTTGTTCTCCTTGTCTATTCCCTAATTTCAAAGTGGGAAAATGAGTCATATAGCATAATTTGGGTGGATTATTGTGATTTAAAGGAAGGTTAGACAGTTTTAAGTGGTTCTCTGTTATTTGCTTTTTTTCAAATGATTTCTTGAAGTTAAATTATGACATTCAAAATTTTAGCAAGAATATAAAAATAACCGCCCCCTTTCTGCAATTTTCTAAGCGCCCGGGGCGGTTAATAGGGATTATACGGTATCTTTTATTTATTGCGTACAGGTTATCAAACGTCAAGTAGAAGTATGCTAGATATAATCTTAAATAAGAAAATTGTACTTGTAATTGTAATTATACCGACAAAATCTTTTATATATATACCCCTATAGGATTTTTTGTCAACTTTAAAGAATTCTACATGTACATTTTGTCTTTTCGCGAAAGAACTTTTTTTATTTTGTACATGTACAAATTTCAAGGAATGTACATGTACAAAAGACAAAATTATAGGTCGTGTAATTTTATTTTAGACAGGCTGATAAAGGTCATCGTATCATATAATGTTTTAACAACATCATATAATGTTTTAACAACATCATAGTACAATATAACCACATAATATAATGATTTAACAACTGCATATCATCAAAAATTGACCTTAAGGCAGCTATGTCGTTCTATAATTACTAGTGTTACAGGTAAATGTTGTTTTCATCAGGTTGGGGGGAAACGTAAATTCCGCTATAATAGTGGTATTTCACTATTATAGTGAAATTACGCTATATTTCCAGTCGTGGATACCCTCAATTTCACCCGATACCATGAAAGGCGTTTGAACCGCACGTCATGGTGGGTATTACTATGAACAAAAACTGTCATGCTTGCATGTTTTGAATTTTAATAAATTTTCTACCGTTGTGTTTGAAAATGCGAGCACTCTTTTTTTAACTGAAGTTGCATTTTTAACATAGCAACCGATGATTGCGGGGATATATAAGCCTGTTTGAATCTCTTATTGCTCATTAATGTGCACAAACTAATGTTTGTTACAATTGTCAACTTAAACTGGAAAGGGTTTATTGAATTAAGGTCAAGATCTAGTAAATGAAAGGTGCCTACAGATTTATCAAACTTGAGAAATAAATTCCTTTATTGATGCTTCACAACTTTAGCTTGGTCAAATAGGGTGTTTCGGGGCATAACTTGTAGGTAAACAAGATGAAAAACTGTATTTCAAATTGTCATTTTCAATAAAAATTAAGAAAATCAGTCATGAATATGGGAGTTTTTTTCGTATTCGACAAAGGAAATGTATCCAGATTGCCTACAGGCTCTCAAAAAATGGTAATTAGCATATTCACGGCCTCTTCTTTAAATCAATATCAAATTTAATGTAGGTTTCCGGTTTACTTTTCATATGATTTCAAATTGAATGACATGAAAATACCCAATTTTCTTCATAATTCTGCTAAAACCGTAAAGTACGGGAAAGAGAAAGTTGATATTGATTATGACGTCATAATGGATCTGGCACAGAATAATCAGTCTCAAGTTATTTACTAGATCTTGACCTTAAACAAGAAAAAGATTATTTCTGTCTGCATGGTTACGGGTATGGAGGCTCGTTATGGTAAACGGAAAGACCCATTATTATCGACCGCTGCTGCAGCCGATCTTTTTGTACATGGTTGTTAAATAGTGAACATGAGAAATGAGAAGTTATCTTTGTAAAAGTTCAGTATTATAATTCTTCATTGATAACATGTAGAAAATCATCAGTAAAATTTAAAATATTATTGTTATAATGTTTCAATTTCATTGTCATTTCTCATCAAGTTATTTGATAATTTTTGACTATATACTCGTAAAAAGAGTTTACAAAAGGTATTACATATATATAAAAGGAAATTTTGATTTTCCGGTCGCATCATAATGACGAGGTGCATAAAGTGCATGGTTAATAAAAAATCAAAAACTCTTCAACACGTAAAAATTGTTTTGAATATGTTATAGCTGCGAATGCTGCCAATGATACAAGAATAATTTCGTTTTCACATTTTGCACAGTGCCTTGCAGCATAGCCTATTTTGCAGAAAACATAGGAATTATCACGTGCATGATCAAAATCCAGGGTGCACGTGGTTCGGTCATTTTTATTTCAGACTGTCTTCAAAGCAATACAAATAATTTTTTTTTAAATAAGTACGGATATACATATTTTAATGCATTTGCTCATCAGATATATATTCATCGATGTAATAAAGTCCATAGGAGTCTGAAGCAAATTGAAAGGGTGGCTAATTGAAAAGGGGGGGGGGGGGGGTTAAACCAACAAAAAAGATAAACCCCAATTTTCAATACAAAGAAAATGTCTATCCTTGTAAGAAAGTGGGGGGGGGGGGCTAGGCGCCCCTAGCACCCTCCGGTTCTGACGCCTATGAAGTCTATGATAAAAGAATTGATTGTAAATGAAAATATACGCTTTTCAAGATTCTACTTCAGCTTTGAATATCTTGCTCTTCCATTGCATGGATATGCTTTCAGAATTGTGAAAGTACTTTTTCAAATGCTAAATTGTTTGCGGCTAATTTGATGTTTTACAACAATTTTTAATTGTGGAAAATATAAATTGAGTCGAAGATATTTTAGACACTTCTTATGCTGAGCAGTGATGATTTGTTATTTGAAGTTTCCTTGTAGTTTAAACAATAATACAATGGCATAAATCTAAAAGTCTGAAAAATTAATACATTTAGTGTGATTTTTTGCTATATACTTTCATTTCATATGAATATAATTAGATATGAATATTTTTTAAAAAAAAAAAAAAAAACTATAGCTATTTCTCTCAGATTTTAAAGTTAAATCATTTTTGCCTAAGTACATAACCATAAAATGTTAAATAAGATACATTTGTGCGGAGTTAAAAAGATTGTTGAATTATAATTATTTGAACATGTGTTAAAATAAGGTTACAGACACTCTTGTTAAATATTACCGACACCGAAAATAAATTGAGTCTTTTTTTCTTAAATAAACAATTAACCAGCCGATATTGAAAAGTAGATATATTTTCTGGGATCGTTTATATGTAATTTTTGGATTATTTATTATAAATTGATTTTGTTAAGAGAAAAGATATCGAGTTTATCAATACACTCTTTTTTCATGTTTGCTATAATGGGTCTTTCCGTTTACCATAACGGGCCTCCATACCCGTAACCATGCAGACAGAAATAATCTTTTTCTTGTTTAATTCAATAAACCCTTTCCAGTTTAAGTTGACAATTGTAACAAACATTAATTTGTGCACATTAATGAGCAATAAGTGAGATTCAAACAGGCTTATATATCCCCGCAATCATCGGTTGCTATGTTAAAAATGCAACTTCCGTTAAAAAAAGAGTGCTCGCATTTTCAAACGCAACGGTAGAAAATTTATTAAAATTCAAAACATGCAAGCATGACAGTTTTTGTCCATTGTATTATCCACCATGACGTGCGGTTCAAACGCCTTTCATGGTATCGTGTGAAATTGAGGGTATCCACGACTGGAAATATAGCGTAATTTCACTATAATAGTGAAATACCACTATTATAGCGGAATTTACGTTTCCCCCCAACCTGTTCATGTCGTCGAGGAGCGTACGTGCTGTGTTGATGTTTGGGGTGAAAGAAAAATATAAAAAATAATTATACTTTTTATAACTTTGTTTTTCTTACCGTATGATCCATTATCAAGCAAAAACTGTCTGCATTTGGTAAGCAACGTAAAACGGCCTGAGTAAAGTTTCACCTGTAAAATTGTGAAATTTTATTTCATTGATCAATTTATATTTTCTTTTAGTTGTTTGAAAAAAAAAATTTTTTTTAATTGTTTTGGATATAGTTTTGCTTTTCGGTTCACTACATAGGGTGTAGGACTGTGACGATATTATGTTACAAATAAATGTATACATACGTACATGTATAGCCAAAATTTGATAAATAAATGACCCGTCTAATAAACATTATAAAATCAGTAGGGAATCAATGCCATTTATGAAAAATTGTGAAATATTATCTATGGTCATAAAATAGTTTATCAAACTTTATTTTCTGTTTAAGGAAAATTCTTAATATTTGATGCTGTATCACTTAGTAAAGGTCGACACATAAATCTTTATACAGTAGACTCTATACCCATAGCCGTCTCCTGAGAAAAAATGTTGATGAGATAGAAGATTTATATCTTATCTATTGTTCTGAATATTGAACATCCTTTTAAAGAGGAAACTTATATAGTATAATTATTTTCCAGGTCAACAGATTCCTTTCTATGAAGTTGAGAATAGTCCAGGATGTATCAACAACTCTGTAACTTCTTGGAATATACCGGAAAATTTTCTTGTAGACCTTAAGAAGGAAAATAATGTTATTTGTACGTTGGCTGGCATACCTGGTAAGGACCCATACATTGACATCAATAAAGATTACAGAGACAGAATCTCCTGTGGAATAGATGTTAACCAGAAACAGACCTTTATCTGCTTCACAAATGCAGTCAACATCTCAGATGCTGGAGTATACTCTGCTCAGTTGGCGACATCTTCTACAGTATACAACAACACACTTTATGTCTTGAGTACGTACTTGACATCATAAACATTTTTGCATTGAATTTACAACAATCAAATTAAATTACACATGAAATGAAGTATAATCAGTTAATGTCAGAGATTTGATTTGACATCGTAATTAAGTGGATACGTGAAATACATAGTGTACTCTTGTTCATAAACTAATCTTTGAAATTAAGAATCATATCATGTGTACTCGTACGCTCGTATATGCAGATCAAAGATATTTTGTTTGAGGTCCCTTTGTGTACATGCATATATGGAACTGCGTTTCTGTTTTCGAAATTATAGTTCATAAACGAAGCTCAAATATTGTTCTCTTTGTTATCATGTGTTGTAAGGAAAAATTAGCATACACTTAACAAATAATATTCGATAAAAAGAGCGATTAGCAGGACAGATATGTATGTAAAATTTTACATATCTGTGTTTGTACTTTTCGAAGGGCCTCCAACGAGGCCAGTGATAAGTCTACAGGGAGATCTGATTAACCGGAGGGCTCACAATCTGACTTGTTCTGCTGTCTCTACATCAGTACCAGTGACTGGTCTACTGATGACGTATTCATGGACAGATAATGGTGCTGCCATCACAGACCCTCGGTTTACCCTTTCTGGAGAAGGGAATAATGTACTGATGATAAATAGAGTCAGAAAAGAAGACAAAGGGAAGAAAATCCAGTGTAGAGCAATAGAGGACAAAGGAATATCTTCCGATACGAGTGATCAAACAATACTTGATGTACTCTGTAAGTAAATGAGTTAATTAATAAACTTTCGAGATTTCAAACTAAAAAAGTTCGTTCCAGAATATATATCATATTGAAAAAGATATATTGTTATATCATTATACGATTTTATGAAGCATCAGCATTTTATCTATTAGTATCAAACTGTAGCTATGTTGTATATTCTTTGAAATTCAGGATTTTAATTACATACCATATTAATGATTTAGCATACGATTCTGTTAACCAACATGTCACATCTGAATAAAATCCATTTTCTTCTTTGAAAAATTTTAATTGAGGAAAATAGAGAAGGGAAAATAATCCGAAATATAAAGAAGAAAATGGAGATAACGAACAGTACTCAATATCAAAGTCCATAAAACAATACAAAATAGGCGCAGAGCAAACACGGACCTCCGAAACATCAGAGGTGGGATTAGGTGTTATGGAGGAGTGAACATCCCCTGCTGACCGGTCACATCCGCCATGTGTTCCCTGTCGTGATTGGGAAATAATGGAAAAAACCCGTTGTCAATAAAGTGTTTAAATAATGAACTAATAATTAGTATGAAAAAAGCCTTGAGCATTTGACTCAATGATAAATTGTATTTGCTGACAATGTCGTTGTATCGACCATAGAACTTACGAAATGATGACTTTAAACGAAACTGCTGATATCCTTGTTTCGTCAACTTGTTTGTCAATACTTTACCTCGTTTTTAAAATTGTTCATACGTAGAGCATGCTCTTACTTATCAAATCAACTGAGATATATATTACTCCGTATGCAGGTGATGAAGGTAAATTGCTGCATAAGTAAGGAAAGTTGACGATAGAAAAGTTAAAGTCATCACGTTTATCATATAGTTTGGTTGTTAGATTATCATTTACGTCCTTTTCAAGTAAAATATCCAAGAATGAAACAGATATTTCAGACTCTGCATATCTAAATGTCGAGTTGACGACAACAGCAAGTGTTTTCTTCTTTTCACGCATTAGATTTTGCACAAAATTCTGCTTCATTTGAATGAAAAAAAAATAGGTCTGCTATTAAAGGAGCGCAATTGGTTCCCATAGAGATTCCAATAGATTGTTGGAATACCTGGTCTCCAAAAACCACATAGATATTGTCAATAAGAAACTCTCAAGGCATCATTGTCAACTTTAGAGTACTTGTGTGTGTCAAAATTTATTTAAAGAAATAGTTTTGCAAATGACCAATGACCAGATAAATAAATTTTCGAGTTCTATGTTTATTTTAAAAAAGCAGCTGTCAATGATATCAAAAAGTCTGGATTCTAATTATTCGGGGGAATGGTTATGTATAAAGTTGAAAAGTCGTAAGTTTTTAAGATGTTGATTTTGGTAAAATCTTGTGATTTCAAATTGTCCAAATCTAAAAGTTCTTTGGAATTTTTGAGTATCCACACCTGATTCACACCACTTCTTTAATATATTGTTGCTCAGTACTCTTGAAGTTTTTCCGTCACTACTGACAATATCTTAGTGAGGATGAACGAGAGACATGGTTGAACATTTCCTTGAACCCGCAATGTATCTTTGTTTGTAAGTAATTTTATGAAGTTTGGTATATATATATACGGTAGTTCAAATGCATTTTGTCTCTGTGAAATATTAAAAATATTTAAAACTGACAAATGATTTTGAAGATTTTTTTCCTTAGAAAGGGAAGAAGGAGGATAAGTAGGATTACCACTGGTAGAATTAAATCCAAGTTCTTCTTAAATATAATTTATATAATGAGCCTTACCAACGAAGACAATGTTGTTACCTGCTTTGTCGGCAGTAACCAGTACGTACTGTTCATGTACTCTATCTAATTCTTTCTTCACTTCTGGATTATTGAACACAGAAGGATAGATGGTTTTCATATTGCCCCTTAATCTTTAAATACGCCACTTTAACATGGATCTGATACTGTCCATTCTGACAAAGTGGCTATGTCTTCTTTTTCATATCTGACCCATCGTCTGGCGTAATTTTCAACAGAATCCATAATATTTATGAAATTCCCACGCCAGTTGAAACATTTTTTTTTATCTTTCATAGATTGTAAAAAAAATTACTAATCTTCGTAGAAATCCATATTCATGTAACTGAAAAAGATCTACAACTGCCTACATTTAACACCAAACTGAAATTTCAAGTGAGTTTTTCCGATCACCCGTTGTCGGCCGTCCGTCCGTGTGTAAACATTCTCAACTTCTCAAGAACTACGTGGTCAATTTTAACCAAACTTGGTGCAAAGCATCCTTTGTGAAGGGGAATTAAAATTGTAAAAATAAAGGATCAAATACCCTTTTCAAGTAGAGATAATGAATAGAACAAATAAAGTGGGGTCATTAAAAAACCTTCCTCTTAGAAACCACTGGGCCAGGTAATCTAACACTTTTTGTGGAAACATCCTGGGGCAGAGTATATTCTATCTTAAACAAATAATGACCCCAGGGCTAGGGAGGGGCCACTATTGGGAAAACAAATTTTAAACAGAAAAAAATACAATTTTAAAATCTTCTCAAGAACGATTGAGCTATAAAAGCTGAATGTTAAGTTGAAATTGTGTTATCATATGTTCTGCAAAGTCATTTTCTATTCCATCTGGGTCTCTTTTTCTTGATGCACCATTTCCTCTAGCTACGATAAAACAGCCATTTTTGAGAGCTTGGACCGTATATGAGAGATGAATGCCTTACAATTTGTGCTTACCCGCACAGTTGGACGCAGTCCTCTGGTACGGATTCTTTATAGTTTGGAGCTTCCTATGATGAGGACGGATTTATCCATTGGAATCTCTCCAGGTTGATTTGTTCCACGTTTGGTGTTTGAATCTAGCGAGGTAGGAAAACTCATTGTAAGAGCTTCTCTGGCATTTCTCATTGTACTGTTGGAGGTTTTCGGAGCTTTAAGGGTACATTGGCTTAGATACACCAGCTGGAATTTGAAAACCGTTTGTTGATGTTTCCTTTTGTTTTGTTTTGTTTGGAGTTGTTTGGGCAGCTCTTGAAATAAGCGATGTGACCTTCAATTACGAGGGCAGTTCAATAAATAATGTTCTCGGTCCTCAGAAAGAAACAAAAAAGTTTGTCAATGATTTAGTCTTAATTATTTCATTTAAATATTATCTTTGTCGCCCGCGTGGCGCAGTGGTTAGAGCGTCTGCTTTAGCGTCGCGAAGTAAGGAGTCAATCCTTACGTCGCGGGTTCGAGTCCCACTGTGGGACGTGGAGACCGGTCATTCGGATGAGACCGTATAAACCGAGGCCCCGTGTCGCAGTAGGTGCTGGCACGAAAAAGACCCCTCACTGCTCAAAGGCTCTGAGTGCCGAGCATAGGACAAAATTTGTAGCCCTCCACCGGCAAGTGGTGGCGTCTCCATATGAGTGAAAAATTCTCGAGAGGGACGTTAAACAGCAACAAAAAAAATATTGTCGTTTAATTTAAACCATATCCTTAACATTTTTATTAAATTTCTGACTAAATTAAGATCACATTTTTTAGTAGGTCCTTCGTATACTGGAATTTGGCAGATCCTATTATTTCCTGGACTTATTTCTTCTTTCTGAAAAGGTTTTTTTAGTTTGGAAAATGAAATAAGTTAAAGGGTGAAAGATATAGCAAATTTTGTTGATGTGACTAAATATTTACTGTTTATCCAGAAATCTGTATGGGTTTGGTCGCTGTCATGAAGAAATTTAATGTAATGGATTCCTGATTCTGGTTCCATCCTCACATAAACCTTTCGATTTTTCGCAAACAATTTTATTTTTATACTTTTCCAGAAATTGAACTACCACCACGAATAAGAATTTGACCAACACGATCACTAATATTTAAGAAAATGGCATAGAAAAAAGGTTTTGTGCTTTTGCAACGTTTTGCCCTTCTACGAACTTGGCTGTTTTTGTCAAGTGCATCTTATTGTAAATTTGTTTTGAGGATTTAAAGCAATGGATTCAAGTTTCATTATCTGTTTGATATTAAGACAAACGTTGTTAACAAAAAAGGTTTGATTTTTTTTATTAATTAATGTTTACATATTCTCGCCAGCTCCCGTTTTCGCTCATTTTTTAAACACATAGGGTAACCATTGAGTAGTAAGTTTTTTTAAATGTCAAAAGTTTCTTTCAAACATTGTAAATTACCCGCCACCCAACCCCCCCACCCCCACCCCCCCCAAAAAAAAAAATTATGCCTATCAATTTTGCTATGTGTCGTAAATGAATCAAACATCATTATTGATAATTTGTTGAATTCTTTGTTTTTGTAAGTCCTTGTTGCCAAGGACGGTACGCATTTTTGGTGCCTATTGTATTATTTTTGTTCTTTCAAATCGATATGCTTTTCGTCTATAAAGACATTTGTTTATGTGAATTACACAATTCAGTGAATATTTCTTTGGGATTCTTAAAGGGTTTTACAGGAGCTTTACAAAGGCGTTTAATTTTACTCTAGTTTAGTGATTCTTTACCATTCATTTCTTAATGCAGCATCTCGAAAAGCCCGAGTTTTTCAACTGCTCACAATGTAACTATGCGATGAAAAATGTTCACATAAGCTTTAATCAATTCATTAACGATTCAATTATGAGAGAAAGTCAAGCTTAATGTCATATGATTTTTATGTTTTATTTCATAGAGCTTAGGGCATTATTTGTTGAACAACCCTTGCGATTCTTAAAGGGTTTTACAGGAGCTTTACAAAGGCGTTTAATCTTTTCAAATATTGAAATAATAACCAAAAAAAGTTTCTAAATAAAACCTACATAATTTTTATTTTCTCATATATGTTTTTATCATTTTCTTGAGAATAGATGGTAGGATTTCCTCTAATATCTGAAAATATATATAATATCAAAGGGTAAAAAGAATATTTAAAAAAGAAATTGAACAAAATTTCAAACATCACAAAAATTCAGGTGTGAAAGATTCGCTTCAAGAGTAAGCTCAAATATCTTGGTACTGTTTTTCAATATACATCAAGTAAGTCTACTAAAAGTTGCATAAGTATTTTAAAAAAAGATGTTAAGCCTGGGCAGTGAAAGAAGTTCGTATTGTATTGCTTTTCAAATGAATTTAAGCGATATTCCTTACGTTTATAGTCAAAGACAAAGACATGTACTTAGTGAATTCAAAGTATTGAGAAAGGTAGATTTATTTAACTTTTTTCCAACTTGCATGCGTTACTAGTATCCAGTACTGGATGTAATGTGACATGTAAACATGGTAAATAGCCACACACGGTAAAAGAAATTCCTATAACCAATTCACACTTCAAAGTTGCACGTTTTCCAAACAAACAACTGATAATCAATGTTGATCGAACGTATGAGTCATACGAAATTCCACTTACTGTCGAAACTTTTTTTCTATACTAAAATTCATATTTATTCTAATAAATTTGTAAATATGTTTTTAAAAAATCAAATAAGTAGAAACTGAATAAATTGACAAATAATCCATGTTTAAAGAAAGGATATGTAAAGGACACTCTCTCTCGTCGCCTCGAGGTGTAACAATGTACATATTATCAACAATATTGCATGCTGTGTTATACTCGGTGATTTGTCGGAGTACCTTGAATTTCAATCAGATCTCTTGGGACCAAATTGGCGTTTCAACAGAAGTTTGCCATGTTTGACGTTGTAGACAGCCCCCTTTAGTTAACTACATGTAGTGTTTTGGAAAAAAATCATACAAAGCAGAATTTATGCAAAATCTTATGCGTGAAAAGAAGAAAACACTTGCTGTGGCCTTCAACTCGACATTCAGATATATCGACGACAATTAATAATGGTAATTTCCACTCCTACGTCGATACGATATATCCTGGTGAGCTTGAGATAAAAGATATCACAGAGTCCGACACTTCTGTTTCATACTTGGATATTTTACTTGAAAAAGACACTAATGGTAATCGAACAACCAAACTATATGATAAACGTGATGACTTTAACTTTTCTATCGTCAACTTTCCTTACTTATGCAGCAATATACCTTCATCACCTGCATACAGAGTATATATACATGTATCTCAGTTGAATCTATACGCAAGAGCATGCTCTACGTATGAACAATTTCTAAAACAAGGTAAATTGTTGACAAGCAAGTTGATGAAACAAGAATAACAGCAGTTTCGTTTTAAGTCATCATTTCGTAAGTTCTATGGTCGATACAATGACCCTGTCAGCAAATACAATTTATCACTGAGTCAAATGCTGACTGACTTTTTTCATACCAATTGTTAGTCCATTATTTATACACTGAATTGACGACGGATTTTTTTTCTGTTATTTGCTGATCGTGACAAGGAGCACACGGCGGGTGTGACCGGTCGACAGGGGATGTTCACTCCTCCATGGCACCTGATCCCACCTCTGATGTTTCGGGGGTCCGTGTTTGCTCTGCTCTTATTTTGTATTGTTTTATGGACTTTGAGATTGAATAGTGTTCGTTATCTCCATATCTTAATACTTACTTGTACTAATCAAAGTGATACGAATTTTTCTGTTTTCCGTATATTTTTGCAACAAAATCACAAAGCAGCACGAGGTTTAGACCTTTAAAACAGACTTAACACTTTAATTTACCTTAATTCAGCCACAATGGCTGATCAAAGTGTTTTACATAGGAATGTATAGGAATTATTTTTTATAAAAATCTCCAAAACCAATCGACTAGGAAAGATGACAATTATGTGGAAGCAACCTCAGGTAGTATAGATTCAAAATTTTCAAATCATGACCCCCAAGATCAGGGCAGGCCACAATGGCTGATCAGTATTTTACATTGGAAAATATAGGACTTTTTTAAACTACTCCAAATTATTGGGCAGCAAAGATGAAACTAATGTGAAAGCATCCTCAGGTAGTGTTGATTCAAGTTTGTTCAAATTATGACCCCCAAGGGTAGGGCGGGCCCATAATGGCTGATCAAATTTTTACATAGGAATACATACAATGAAGCGCATTGAAGTGGTAAAATTTTCCGTTTGACTGGAACGTTTTGGGCTATCTTTAGAACGATGAATGTCATACAATGACACGCCCATTTCTTTAGAAAGGAAAAATCGGTCAGATAGTTCATTCGAATACCTGTAGAACAGGTATTCTATAAATATAATAGCCAATCAAATTGGCGGTCTACATATAAACACCGAGTAAGCACGTGTTCGACCGATACCTGTGTTATGGTAACTCCAATGAACATATTAATTTCATAATTATGGACAAATTCGTTGCAATATGAGTTTTAAAGAAGCAGGAACTCTCAAACTTTCTCTCTTATGATATAAAAATCTCCATTTTGGTGTAAGTCATGTTGCTTGTCACGAAGAGAGGGGTGTCCTTAAACATTTCGACGAATATTTCTTTTTCGTTTCTAAAGAAATGGGTGTGTCTTAATGTTATAATTGACGTTCAAAACATGACTAAGAACGTTTCATCCGAACGGAAAATTTTACCACTTCAATGCGCTTCATTGTAGTTTGATACTTTAAAAATCAAGAGCCAACTTCGTTCGTGACCAATGGATTTTTTTTCTCACTTTCTATCACAATCAAAACAAATGTCTGAAAAATTGAAGAATTGTTTGACCGAAACTCCTTTGTTTGTTCTCTTTTTTCTTTGTAATTTCAATGGGCTGTTGAACTCAATAATTGTTCTTTTTTATTACATTATTGATCATCATAATTAAATCAGAATCACATCATCTAAAAAACCATTATTAATACAAAGTAGTTTTCCACTTTTAAAAGTAAAGTAGAGTGGTCCCTTTTTCGCCCTTATTTTACAGAATATACATGAGGATACGGTATTTTTTTTTAGTTTCATTTGTGTATAACAAAGTATTTCTAATTAACATTTAGTACAATCATTATTAATAACTTATAATATCAAGAAAAACAAGCCGATTTTCAACACCTACTAAACATATAAATTTCGGAACATTTTCTTTTGAACAGAGTGCGGTTCCTCTATTAAATACAAATGGGCATAGACATTTACATTAAGTATTATATAAAGAAAGATACGATGAGTTATAGCGTGAGATAAGAAATAATAAACAATATACGATGTTTAAAAATAATCTTCAATAAGCTTGAATTTTATTTTGCATCATTCGTATTCTTCTTAACTTGGGGTGGGTGGGAGTCTTTTTAAGTTTTTGAAGTATTTTTTGTCCCATAATCAAAATATTTTTTTTTAAATCTATCATTGTTGAATAAAATGTCAAGACATTTCTACCCCCAAATTATTTTTCTCTTATATGATAGTTTAAAAAGCACAAGTGAATGCATAATAATTAACGGCAAATACACACAGAGGTACACTCCCATTCTTTTGTAGGGGGGGGGGGGGACAAGAAATTTTAATTTGATAAAACAAAAGAAAAAGAGGAAATCCTTCTCCAGACTTGAAAAAACGATTATGTAGAATTTGAAATTAAAAAATTACTCATTTTTTTTATTAAAAAACTAAACATTATAATATAATGTGTGTTTATTCATATTGTAACAGCGTAAAGGCCGAATAAAGTTTTTTGGGAGTGGGGTGAATAACTCAAGATTTTTCCCTGAAAAGAAGGTGTCACCACTCTCCTTGATACTACCTGCCTGACATGTATATTTATTTCTTAATTTCGCTCTAAATTTTGCAATGAATATTCCGATTTACTGATCGATTATTGATTAATGCATAACGTGTACAAATGCATGTAATATACATGTACACGTGTATAAGTTGTTTAATAATTCAAGCATAATTATTATACTTCAAAAGGATTCTTTCTTATAATAAATATCACATAACTGGTTAATCAAAAATGTGAAGATATTATTACGTCTTTGGTATTTTTTTTCTTTTTGTTTCTTTTTCGCAAGAAATTGATTAAATGTGTATTTACATGTATATACACCTACTCGTATACGGAAAAAGAACCATAGGGTAAACTTTTGAGGTGAATTTAATTTATTTTTCTATAATTTTTTAATTTTATAAATCTTTAATTTTTTCCCGTATTCCTATGTAACTTTTAAAATCATTTTTCAAAAAGATATAACCTAATTCCATTTGATTTTGTTTAATAATTCATGAGTTATTGAAACTCATATCACGATATCCCCAAAAAGTGAAAATCGAAAATTGTCATTATCTTCAATGTCTCTTCCTCGCATTTATCAGAGCATTATTTCTCCTTTTCATGGAATACTTCAGAGTGTTTATCTTTCGAAACCTGGCTATATTGGGCATGGGTAACTGTTAACAAGTTTACTGTTGAAACTCAATACTCATGACGTTAGCACTACTTGTGCACATGTACAAGGTAATACTAAAATACCTAACATACTCCTTTCTTTAAATTGAATGTTTTTTACTTAAAATCAATGTGCAAAATAAAAATTTGCAAATCAATTGAAAATTTTATACAGTACCTGGTGAAATGAGCGTTAACCAATCGATAAATGGGAAAAATTCAGCATTTTTGACACATTAAAAGTACTTTGTATGGACAATCACTTCAAATAATTCAAAATATCTTAATGCATTAGTTCAGATTATCAAACAAACTAGGGGTACTTTGAGCAATGAGCTCACTAAATGAAACCTCCCGCCTCCCATAATGTCGATGTGTTGCTTTATATTGTTTTGCGGTTATGTGTAAAGAGGAATAACTCGTCCTATCAAATGTTATCCAGAAGCTTTTATTATGTGGCGTCATAGGTAAACAAAAAATGGCAATGTCCATGTTTTGCTCTGGGAAACCTAAAATACGTGTCGAATAAAAAAGTAAAATAGGAGGTGCACAATGGCAATATGTAATAAAGATTCTGTGAAAGTTTCATTAAATTTCACTTACATGTAGTAGTATAAGAGGAGTTGCCGATAAGAGAAAAAACGGAACAGACGGACGGACGGACGGACATACAGACGGACGGACGGACAGATGGACAGACGGAAATCCCGATCACTATATACCCTCCCGCTTTTCAAGCGGGGGGTATAAAAAATTAAATCTTGTTGACGAGGGAACACAATACCATGACTATTCATGTATTAAATTCTTCAGTACTGATACACAAATATTATAAAACATATTATAAACATATCATAATGACTGTCACAAATGAATGAGTTACACGTACATGCATGGGGATTCTAGGTCATGACATAGTCTTCAAACTTTGATGGTAATTTCACAGGTCGCAAATTGCTTTGTTTGCAATTGGAGTGGTCACTGCACTATTAGTTGCGCGAGACGTTTTGATTTCTGCTGAGGATTCCGAAGGTATTTGTGGTTTAGGATCCATAGGCATGTGCGCACTCTCAGTGTTTGGACTTCCACCAGTAATAATTAAAGGGTCATCATCTGACTTGTACGAATCGGATCTGTTTGCGTCGTAAGCTTCCGGCGTTGGTTTGATGTCTATTCGGTTTCTTCGGTACGACTTCCCCTCACTGTTGATGATGTAGGACCGGTTTCCAAGGGATTCGGTACATGTGCCGATTTTCCAGATTTTATCGTTTGGGTGCTTCTTCATGCGAACGACATGTAGTTCTGGTACATATCCTTAGTTGGTGTGTTGCGCCAATCTAGTAATGCTTTCCAAATGTCTGTTTTGCTACACATACACTTCTTCACTAATCTTTTCGCAATTTTTACCGCTGATTCTACCTTGCCATTTGATTGGTTGTGATATGGAGATGATATAGAATGTTTAAATTCCCAATGACAAGCGAAGGTGTGAAAATCTGCAGATTTAAACTGGGGTCCATTGTATGAAATAACTGTATCTGGTATCCCATGTCTAGAAAATTGATGCTTTAGACAATCTATCACTGTCGCTGCTGATGTGTTTGTAAGGATATCCAATTCAAAAAAGTCACTAAAGTAATCTTCTGTCACTAGATAGTCTCGACTCTGATAGGTGAATATATCAACACCTAGCTTTGCCCATGGTCGCTTGGGTACACTGTGTGTAATTAGAGGTTGCTTTGGTTGCTTGTCTTGCATTTCATTGCAGGTACTGCATTTGGATATGAAGTAACGTAGCTCAGATGCCATGTTCGGCCAAAATACTGCATCTCTCGCCTTCCTCAAACATGCCTCGATTCCAGTGTGACTAGAATGGATTCGGTTGAGCATCTCCGGACGTAGAACTTCTGAAATCAATACTCGGTTGCTCTTAAAGATAAGTCCATCGTGAACTGTCAACTCATTTCTTATATTTCAGCAGTACCTAACCGCAACTGGGACTTCATGATGTTTCTTCCAGCCGGTAAGAATGTCAGTCTTGAGTGTTGCTAGAACTGGATCCTGGTTGGTCAGATCCCTTATCTGTTCAAATCTGGACGAACCAATTTTGGTATCCATTCAGTTTGGTCTATTAGCGAGATTTCCTGTGCAAAGTGCTGAAGATGTGCTCCTTGTCCATCAGAAATGCTCTAGATAGGGTAACTGCAATAAACAGTTCACTCCCCCTTGTGTATGTAACTTTTAAATTGTACTTCTGAAGACGAAGCAACGTTTTGAAGATGCCAATAAGGATTTCTTGAAAATACTGTCCAGTGGCTTATAGTCAAACTGAACTGTGACACAGTCTCTCCCGTAAATGTACTGATCAAAATGTTCACAAGCAAAGACTATTGCCAAGCACTCCTTCTCTATTTGAGCATAACGTTGCTCAGTCTGCGATAGAGCCCTAGATGGTAGGCTACTGGTTGACCAAGTTGCATCAAAGTTGCGCCTAACCCAACTTCTGAAGCATCACACTGAATAGTCACTTTTTCGTTAATGTCATTGTACTTTAGAACTGGCTCCGTGCTGACTAACTGCTTCAATGCTTGAAAGCATCCTCTTACTGAGACTCCAAGTGCCATAGAGTATCTTGACGGTAAGTCGCCTGAGAGGTTCACACGTTTCTCACAAGTGTGGTAGTGTGGCTTCTTGATGGCAGAGTTTAAGTCCTTTGGGTTTATACAGTCTCAATTTGCCACGCTTCTTCACAACCACCATATTGCTAATCCAATCGGTGAATGAAGTCACTTTTTCAAGAACACCTATTTCACTAAAGAGTCTATTTTGTTCTTAATTTCTCTATTAAGAGCCTGGGGTACTCGTCTGGACTGTCTCTGTACCGGTATCACTGTAGGGTCAAGTTCAATATGGTACTCACCTTCAAACTTACCGAATCTCTCAAACACGTCCTTGTATTCACTCAGTTTTTGTTCCTTTGAGATCAGCTCAGACGGTATGGATGATGATAATAGCTTGTTGACAACATTGACTGTAAATAGTCCAAGTTTTTCCACACGATTCTGCTGAAAGTATCGCTGTTTGGTTCATATCAACAACATAGAAATCAAGCGCATCTTATCTTTCTGACTGAATCACCTTGCAGTCTGGAGTAGCTATACCAGGAGGAACAAGTTTCGCTTCTCCACCATACAGCTTCAGTGTCCACTGTGTAGGTTTCAGTGATGGGTCTCCTGATTGTAAGATACTGGCATACTGCATAAATGTTATTACATTGCAGGTTGGGCCACTGTCCATTTGACAAATTACATCCGCACTATCTTGATCAAAACTCATGCTAATCCTTACGAACCACTGTTTTCCAGATGACGAGCTGACTGCCTATAAAGAATCAGTGTCACTAAATGCTTCATCTTGTATGATGCTAACTGTAGTCTGTCTGCACATGTTTCGGAAGTGATTTTTCTTCTTACACTCTCTGCATGTTTGTCTAAATGCTGGACATTTGTTTCTATCTTTTGGTTGAAGCAATATGAACTGCATGTTTGACATCGGAAAAAAATGTTGCAAAATTGTAATTAACTATGTCAATGACAAAAAAAAGATCATTTATAAACTTCTGTTGTTCATATTTTTATATGCTTTGATTGAAGCACAATTGAATTATTGTCGTCCTGTACAATAATGATTTCTTATATAATACTGTATGTTCGGTTGTACAGAAATATTTCTGATAAAACGTTTTTAAACTTTATTTTGGTTTAATTGATCATAAGGGTTTAGATTACATACAGATTAATCATAATAACACATTTAACCAGCAAAATAAAATTCTCAAAATGCAGCTCATATTGCTTTGAGTGCCGCAACAGTACTAGCATTTCACAGTTGAGCTGTTCTCAGGGTGAAATGTTTTCTGATGTTTTCCTCCCTTTAGCGGTTGTTTTCTTTTAGGTCGATATGACATGTCTCCTTTAGGACTTGCATATTTGACTTCAGCTTGTGCTGAACTGCTAGTACCTGTACTCTGTTGTAGCTTTTGTAGCTATGATGAAGTTCTTTCACTAGTTATGCACATATTGATGGCTTTGTCAAGAGTTAGGTGAACTTCTCTAAGCATTCTGGCTCTGGCAGCTGTGTCTTTTGTTCCTTATACTAAACGGTCTCGGATCATATCATCCGTCATGTTGCCGAATTCATACGACTTGCTGAGTTCTTTCAGTCTACAGATATAGCCATGTAGTGACTCATTTGGCATTGGTCACCGGTATTGAAAATCTATCTTACATAGATAGCATTGGTTTTCGGTGTGAAATGTTTCTCAAGTGCATCAATCACTTCTTTTGTGTCCTTCCTGGCCTCACCACTCAGATTGAGATTCTCATATACATGATAGCAGTCCTTGCTAATGACAGTCAGTAGTGTAGCAATCCTAATTGGGTCATATCTCATAGTTTTCCCACTAGGATTTTAAGAATTTCCAGTTACCTTTAAGGTCTCCCTTGACATTCATAGGTAATGGTATAGGTAGTTCACTTCGTACAGCCATGCTTGTTGATGTCCCAAATTGAATCAACGTAGTTTTTCACAGTGACGATCGTTTCCCACGAATTTAAAAGTTGCATCACAAAATATAGTACAGTTATTATTGATATACTCTATAGATGCACAACCCCTAGAATTTTCGTAAACATTGGAGGTATCACAATACACGAATCCAGAAAATTTTATTGCAAATGGATATAGATATAGATGAACATGTGCTCCACAGCGTGACATACTTCAAATTCAAAATGCAAAGTTCTTGGGTAAGTATGTACAGTTACCGCAAAAGTCTTTGTTAGATACGAAGCTCGGTCGACGAAAAATTCACTCGAGTGGTGATGGCCAGCCTATTCCGTGGAAAAATGTGGCTTCGAATACACCAGCTTCTGACACCATGTTAACAAGTTTATTGTTTAAACTCAATACTCAGACGTAAGCACTATTTGTGCACATACACAGGGTGATACTAAAATACCTAAAAATAACCACGCCAAAAAATTAGTAAAACGACACGCGCATGCGCCAGTGAGAGGAACACAACAGTAAGTTAAAAGGCTGAAAAAAACAAATTGCGGATTGTTTCTTTCATTTTTCGTGTGAATGTAATGATTACAGTAGTCTACTTTTTAAAAGTCGGTTTTTGTGGTAGTAAGGAGGCGATTAAAGATTTGACTAAACGACTAACCCGCTTTTAACATGACTCTGCTTCGCGTTAACGTCATCGTTACAGTTGATTGATTGAAAACCATTCCAGGCCCCCTCAGGGTAACAATTTTCTGACACGCGATTTCAACATGGATCTAATACATTTTATCCATTCTGACAAGGTGTCATCGTCTTCTTTTTCATAACTGGCCCATCGTCTGGCTTTTCACGGTTGAGTAATTCCAAACACTGGATTTAGTGCATAATAACTAAATTTCTCATCTGACCAAATTTCGTAATTTTCGGTCATGCGGTCAAAAAGTATCGAATATTATGCTACCCTGCGTTTCTTTTTCCTTTCAGTATATATATTTTATTTAAAATTCGTTTGCTGTTCGCAATGAACAGGAAAATTGCAATTGCGTGCATAAGAATTAAAATATGTCCCGGAAATCGTCAAAGTTTTTCATAAGTGATATTCATCTCTAACTCTTTAAATATTTTTTTTAATGAAAGCTGGTGTCGACACTTCTCAAATAAGAGCTACATGCGTCGTTTCCTACAGAACACACGCTTTCCGAAGGTATTCACCTGTGGCGAAATTGAATCACGTGACATATTATCTATTCTTTAGCAGGTCAACAATAGGTTAATCCTATGTAAATGTACTCACCAAACAGATTCAAAATCATGATACTTTGAAGTAGAAAACATAGAGCGCAAGGTTGTTCAAAAAAGATGTTTTCACACAGTCTGTATGAAATTAATTTACTCATTATGTTTTGATCTCGACTTTGAACAAGCCTGCGCACGATGTTTACGAAAGCTGTGAAGTGGGTACCTGTCACTTTCTTTTGATATTCATGAAAATCAAAGAAAGTTTAAAATTTTACGTGTAACCGGGGACCACAGATAATGGCTTATTGAGACTCCTTTTTTTACGTTCTTAGTTCGTAACGTTAATTTGATTAAAGAATTTTCAGTTGATAGGTGATAAAATTATGAGGAATTTGTATATTATCTCGATATGAATATATCTTTTAATTTATTGTTTAACTAAAATATTAATAGATAAAGTTTTTTGTAAGATTTCTTTTAAAAGTTTAATAATTCTATTATTTCTATATGATTAAACGATTTGTAATGAGATATTGCAAAAAAAAAAAATTAAATCCAAGAATAAACATTTTTCCTTTGATTTAGATAACAAAATATTAATTTTTTTTTTTGGTTCCATGTACTTGATAGCAGTGGTAGCGGTTGAATCGATATATGTAAATATTGAAATATCTTTTGATTTAGAAATTATGAATTATAAAACTTTAATATAGATAATCCAGAAGTGATCACCACTACATCCAGTCCATACACGATTGTAGAAGGTCAGACAGCTACAATGACATGTAGTGTGACTGCTGCCAACCCTAACACAAGCATCACATGGCGCTGGATCAAGACAGACAGTCCCAGTAATGTCCTCCATACAGATCCTACCTACACAATCTCCAACATACAGAGAAATCAGTCAGGGAACTACAGCTGTAGAGCTTCCAACTCCATAGGGACTTCTACACCAGCCACGATACAAGTAAATGTACAGTGTGAGTATTGTTATCTTTATATATAACTGTTAACTCCATAGGGACGTTTACACCAGCTACAATACTAGTAGATGTACAGTGTAAGTATTGTTATCTCAGCGTTACTGACAGGTATATGATATGTTTTGATTTCATTGTAGTACTACAAATACTCTATAGTAATTATAACTGAAAAATATAGAAGTTGAAATCTATTTCATTAATGCTGATTTAACGGTCGCCAACATCCATTTTACGGGATCTTCTTACGTATTTGAGGGGTAAAACTCAGTTTGCCACCACTAAATCAGTATCAACGGTCTCAAATCTCAAATTAGAAGACAGTTATTTCTTAACTTGAGAAAAAAAAGAATCCATGAGAAAACGCAAAGTTGCCAAATTTATGAACCTGAGCATATAAACATCTTTAAGACATTTAAATCGCTTCATGTAGAAGCATAGTAATTATGGATATGAGTCATAACATACTAGTATTCTTTACATGAAATAATTGCTTTAGGGTTGATAAAATTACTTTTAAAATATAGATAAGCCAGAAGTGATCACCACTACATCAAGTCCATACAGGGTTGTAGAAAGTCAGACAGTTTCAGTGGCATGTAGTGTGACTGCTGCCAACCCTAACGCAGATATCAGATGGAGCTGGATCAAGACAGACAGTCCCAGTAATATCCTCCATACAGATCCTACCTACACAATCTCCAACATACAGAGAAATCAGTCAGGGAACTATAGCTGTAGAGCTTCCAACTCCATAGGGATGTCTGCACCAGCTACAGTACGGGTGGATGTACAATGTTAGCATTTATTTGATTGTATTTGTATAGCTACCAACTTCATAAGGATATCAATAATGATAATGATTCATACTTAAAACTGTGTATTATGATAAAAACTGCATTACAAGTTGCTTTAAAAATAGGTTAAGTATGGGGATCGGGATACCCAAATCGTGCAAATTATATGTAAAAGAAAGCAAAAGGATAAAACGTACCTTAGGTCCCCTGCTCAGTTCACGACTATCGGGTCCGTTTACTCCGCTACAAAATGTAGTGCGTTGCAGACATAAAGTAAAAATAGAATAAATTGCACTACTTTGAAGCCTTTCTTAAAATCAAAGTACTGAAAGTACTCATGGGATTTGAACATTGTTATCTGAAAGATCTCACAGGAAGTAGAGGAACAGTTTCATGCTTTCAGATTCAAGTCAGCTAGAACTGATTTGTTAGTGATACAACACGAAACATTCAAAAATTAAATTAATTTTTATTTCATTTGAATAGCCAAGATCATGGGACTGCTCTTAAATTAGCTGCAGAACTGTAGCTCTCCGAAAAAAAAAAGATTTTGACACTCTGGAGTGCTACAGTGCCATCCATTGAAAAATCTGTATATTTATTGCGCACAAAAAAGTGCAGTTTTTTTTTCCATGTTTTTAAACTGTCATATTAAAATATTACTAACCGTATGTTCTAACATATTCTTTCACTGTTTCCACAACTAAACATTCCTTATGATTGTTGTTAATAGCCCTTCTGGGCTTGAAATTGAGATCATCTAAAATGTCGTCTTATAAATTATGCAGCAATTTTGGTTTGCTGGATAATTTTGTCCATCGCACTTTGTGCAAATGTCAAATATAAGCAAACTTTAAATCTATCTTTTTTCATGTTTGAAGTAAGAATTAGAATGAATTTAATCCAGAACTAAGCTCAACTTTTCGTGCGCAATAAATGTACAGTTTTTACAATAGCTGGCACTGTAGCTCTCCGGTCTGTCAAAATATTTGTTCGGAGAGCTACAGTTCTGCAGCTACATTTAGAAACAGGTAATTAGTGCAGATTTGATAGAGATAGAACACCAAGCATAAGAAATAAGTTTAATTTACTTTGCACCGAAAGTGTGTGTAGGGGGCAGAGGGGCAGAGAAACACAATTCAACTTACCTGATAAAAACTTGACAACTATTTGACCAAACCAAACAAACAACCCCCATCACCAATAAAATAATTTTTCCAAACTCGAAAATACTATTTTGTGGGTAGGTTTCAAACTTCTTTCAGTACCATTATTACTCATACTCATACATTACCCTTATACTTCTGAAGCTTTTGAATCAAATCGCCCCCTACTCTCTTTAGAATGTGTACAAGATAATTGGTCCCAACAAACAAACACTCTTTATACGGTATTCGATGTTACCATCACCAGACACTAGATTGTCATGGTTCTTTTCGGACACAATAATTAATTCTTATAGAACTCTGTGCTTATTTTTTTTTATCAAATGTATCTATCTTTATAACTTAATCATCAAGTTTTTTATTCCATAATTTTAAATTTCATTTTAAGTAATTTCTATATAGAAGAAGTATATGTCTGAATACTTCTTTTACTTATTTTACGTTCGATAATTTTTCACTCATATTGAGACACTGACCGATGGAGCTAGCTACATGTAAGTCTATAAATTTTTACCTATACAAGGCACTCAAAATCATTGAGTAGTGAGGGATTGTTTTGTGGAAGCACATACTGCGACATGGGATTTCGGTTTATATGGTCTCATCAAAAGAGTTTATCTCCAAATGCATCCCACAGGTTTCGAACTTGCGACGTAAGGATCAATTAACACCTTACTTTGAATCTCTAGAGCAAAGTATTTTAACAACTACACCACGCGAGTGACACTTAAAGTTTGTGATTTTCATTTGATTGAAATGTAATTAAAAATCAAACATAGTTTAACGAGCTACTACAAGAAAAGAAAACCAGTTGTAATCAAGTTCAAGTTCAAGTTCTTTATTGACTTTGAGCATTATAGCTCATCAGTACAAACAAATACAAACATGACTGTACAGGTTTACAGGAGAATATGATTATTATGTACATATGAAACAATTGTATATATATGACATAAATGATTAATTTAACATGTCTTTTCTAGTTTTTAGGCTAAAGTAGATAAATTTTCCTAAATTGCATAGTTCTTTAACATTTTCAACATTAAAAAGTTGCAATAATTTAAACATTGAAGGTTTTTTCCAATAATAAGACTTTAAGTATTTTTTACGTGAATTTCATAAGCGGGACATATTAAAATAAAATGAAATTCATCCTCAACATAATTTGAACACAAAAAACAATATCTACAGTGTCTTTCTGTATTACTCTATCGACCTGTTTCAACTGCCAATTGGTGTGATGACAGTCTCAATTTAGAAATACATTTTTGATATTTTATTGGTATGGGTTTCCGTAAGTAAAATTGTAAATTATGATTTGCAATTAAATATCTGTAAAAAGAACACTTACTAGAGCTATCAATTTGAGAAAAAATATTCTGTCTTGCCTGGTCAAAAATTCTTTGCTTTACGATAGGAAGGTCCACACATTCAACTTTTTGTTTTCCCATAATTCAAACATACCCAAATTGCATAAAATGCTTTTAACATTTGACAACCAGTTTTTTGCATTATGCATTTCTACACACTCATGTAAAACACTGTAACAATGTTGGATGATACAATTTTTTTGATCAAGAATTTTCTTCCAAAACTTAATTATATTATACATTCTGTGGTAAAGCAGAGGATATCGTCCTAATTCAGAATATACAGCTACATTACAAGTTGTCCTTTTAACACCTAAAATATGTTTGCAAAAATCAAGATGTAGTTTTTCAATATTAGGTGATTTAAGTGAACCCCAAATTTCTGACGCATTATTTAAGATACTGCCCACAAAACAATCAAACAATGACAATAATGTCTCATGATTAAAATACATGTTTCTAATATTCTTTTTAAGAACAAATAAAGCTTTTCTACCTTGTTCAGCTAGATGTTTCTCAGCTCGAGAAAACTTATTATTATAATTAAAAATAATGCCCAAGTATGTAAAATGATCAACAATTTCAAGTTTTTCACCATTAATATACCACTTTTCAGGTTCTTTCACTATTCCCCCTTTTCTAAAAACAACAATCTTTGATTTGTCCACATTAATTTGTAATTTCCATGTTTCACAATAGCTTGATAGTTGATCTAACAGTGATTGCAGACCAGAAACTGTTTCAGAAAAGAGCACCATATCGTCTGCATACATAAGGAGAAAAAGGTTCAGTGATGAAATTTCATATGGTACACATCCATTATTTAAAAAGTGCATTTCAAAGTCATTTACATACATGTTGACTAAAATGGGTGAAAGTACTTCGCCTTGCATTAAACCGAGATTGCTACTAAATATGTCACTCAATAAACCTTCAGAAGTTACACATGCTTTAACATTTTTATACAATCCTTTTAAGACACGTAAAAGCTTGCCTTGAATACCAATTTTGGACAGTTTCAACCAAAGTTTGGATCGATCAACAGAATCGAAAGCTTTTTTAAAATCAGTAAAAGCACAATAAAGTCTTTTATTCTTTGATAAAGAGGTAGTGATTAAAGAATACAGAGCAAAAATGGCATCACTGGTTCCACATTTTGGTTTAAAACCAAACTGAGCATCAGTAACAATATTATTACATTCTGACCACGAAACAAGTCTATTGTTTAAAACAGATGTAAAAAGTTTACATAGATTACTGACCAAACTAATTCCTCTATAATTGTTAGGATCAGAATTATCTCCCTTTTAAAAAACAGGCACAATAACAGAAGTTGACCAACATTCTGGGAAAAAACCTGTATGCAAAATACAATTAAAAAGTTTATGCAAAATTGGCAAAAAATATTCTTCAAATTCAATAAAATATTCGTTGAGTATACAATCTTCACCATGAGATTTGCCTCTCTTTAAATTTTTGATAGCAGTTTCAATTTCATTGATATCTATATCTTTATCCAATTCTTCAAAAATACAATCGCCAATCTCACTGGAAATTGTATTACCGTCATTCAAGTTACTTGAAATTGATTTAAAATGTTCAAAAAAACTTATATAATGGAACATTAGATTTTAAGTTGGATTTTCGTTTAAATTTTGCGAAAAATTGCTTGGGCTTATTCTTCTTTAAAATCTCTTGCCTTTGACCTTCATATAATAAGTATTCTCTTTTACATTTGGCCTCAGAAATTTTATATGCACGCTTTTTCTGAGTTAATTCTCTGTGGTTCACATTACTTTTACAATAATTAAATTTACGCAACGCTACAATATAATCTTTATACAATAATTTTAATTTCTTATCAAACCAAGGCTTATCGCTTGTGGATAGATAAAGGTTGTGGACTTGCTTTTGTTTGTTTATTTTTGATCTACAGTCACTGGGTTTATTATTATTGGATGTAAAGAATGGATTTACAACTTCATGAAAAACACTGTTAAATTTGTCTATACTTGAGTCCATATCAGATTGTACACATATATTGTCAATGTTGAAACAGTCTTCAAATTTGTGTTGATTTAACAGAATGGACTCCTTGCACGATTCGAGCGCTTCTGCATTCCAGTGTGAACGTTTCCGTTGGGTGTATTGATGTGAATCGGCTGGACTTCGGTTTTGGTGATCTTTCATCTTAATGCGCAATTCTATGTGCAGCGGTGCATGATCAGAAAAAGCATTAAAATTACACACAATGAATTTAACAAAGAGATCAAACATATGTACAGGAGATAGCAGATAATCGATTGTACTGAGTCCACGTGTCCCATTGAAGGTGAAATCATTTGCATGACCGCCTTTGTGTCTTCCATTGACAATACGGAGTCCCGTGGTCTTACATAACGACAATAATCTTGTTCCGTATTCATTCTGACCGGTGTCAGGGTTCACTCTAACAGGTAACTGACTATCAGCTGTGTAGGTAAATAAATTATCCAAAACGTCCTCGTGAAGTATATCATCTTCTATAAAGTCTGGCAGTGATCGTGTCCTACTATTTAAAGCTGAACACTTCTCATAAATAGGCACTGTCAGACGGGTATATAAACCGTTCGCTTTCGTTACACCCGATTGCACACTTGAAACTCATGGCCGACATGTAGTACTCCTATCGTGGTCTTAGAATTTTTACGTTTATTTCTTGTTTTTATGTGCATTTTCTGTTTGTAAATAATGTATTGACCTGTATTTTCCATGATACTTTTGTCCTGTTTTGGAAAAAATACGTAAAATTTGATAATTTCATCGATATTGAGTAGCACGCTTTGTAAGATATACGTCTGCACTCGTCGGATCTCTACAGTGAAATACATTGAACTGATTAGCGATCAGCTCCTTATATACGAGTTGTAGGGAGAGCGTTGAAGAACGAGAAATATGGCGGACTATGCCTATTTACGAGTAGTGTTCAGCTTTAAATCTCCAAAGATAAAAACATCACCCAGATCTTGGAAACTACACAAAAAATTTTCTAATTCATTAAATATATCACAATTGTTGCATTTCAAAAAAGTAGAATTAATAGGAGGTAAGTATGTAAATGCGCAATAAATATCATTGTTGTCATCACACAGGGATTTATCAATTTTGAACCAAATTATAGCATCTATATGCGACTGATGTACAATGAAAGCGAGTGTTCTAAGATAATGCGAAAGGATCGCGCGAGTGATCAGGTGATCGAACGATTGAACGTGCACGAATGAGATTGAACGTAAGGCGCTCGTGCAATCATGCGTTTCATAGTACGAATGATCGTGCGAGTGAGATATATATACTACCCTTTCCCGATCCTCGTCAGTCGAATGCAAGAGATGTTACTCAAAAAGATGAAAAAAGCTACAGGGAAAGCCAAAGTAAATCGTAGAAGGAAGGCCCAGGAGGAGGAGAAGGCCCAGGACCTGCCTTAGCAGCCGAGCCCTGTTCATAATCCGCCTGAGCTTGTATGAGTGAAGCAGCATCCATGGTCAATTGTGGTCTGAAACAGAGATACTTATACAGGGTTTACATATACTAGTGGCAAAGCATGGGAAATTGAAGCTGATAAATCGTGCAAGGGGTAAGGAAAAGTTTATATTACCAGAGGTCACTTAATATTGTACATTAGTAGGGGGATAAGAGGTAACCTTATAATGTACAAAATCTGGGGCGCCAGAGGTCCCTTATATTGTACATCATTAGGGGGACCAGAGTTCACCTTACACTATACATCATTAGGGGAACAAGAGGTCACCTTATATCGTACATCAGTAGGGGCACCAGAGGTTACTTTATATTGTACATCAGCAGGGGGACCAGAGGTGACCTTATTTTGTACATCAGTAGGGGGACAAGAGATCAACTTATACTGTACATCAGTAGGGGATCAGACGTCACCTTTTACATCAGTAGGGGAACCAGAGGTCATTTTCTCTTGTACGTTAGTAGGGGGACTAGAGGTCACCTTATATCGTACATCAGTAGGGGGACCAGAGGTCACCTTATAATTGTACATCAGCAGGGGGACCAGATATTGTACATCAGTAGGGTACCAGAGGTCACCTTCAATTGTAAACCAGTAGGGGGACTAGAGGTCACCATATTTTTTACAGTAGTAGGGGGATCAGAGGATACCTTATATTGTACAACAGTAGAGAGAGCGCAAGTCACTTTATATTGTACATCAGTAGGGGGAACAGAAGTCACATTATATTTACATAATTGAGGGGACCAGTGGTCACCTTATACTGTACATCAGTAGAGGGCCAGAGGTCACCTTATATTGTAGATCAGTTGGGGGACCAGAGGTCACATTATTTTGTACATCATAAGGGGGATCAGGGGTCGCATTATATATTGTACATCAGAAAGGGGACAGTATAAGGTGACCTCTGGTCCCCCTTAATTATGGATATATTAAGTGACTTCTGGTACCCCTACTGATTTACAATACATTTGTTGTATTAGGTGACATCTGGTTACCCTAATTATGTACAATATCAGGTGACCTCTTGCCCCCTAATTATGTACAAGATAAGGTGTCCTCGGCTTCCCCTACTGTTGTACAATATAGGGTGAACTCTGGTCCCCTATCTGATATTTAATATAAGATTACTTCTGGTCCCCCTACTGATATACAATATAAGGTGAACAGAGGTCCCCATACTGATGTACAGTACAATGTAAGGTGACCTCTGGTCCCCTACTGATGTACAATATAAGGTGTCCTTTGGTCTCCTTATTGATGTACAATATACACAAGGTGACTTCAGGCCCCTAATGATGTGCAGTAAAAGGTTACTTATGGTCCCCTTTTAATTTAAAATGTATTTAATAGGTACGGTGACCTATTATTCCTCAAATGATGTACAATATAAGGTGACCTCTGGTGCCCCTATTTATTTACTTCCACGTTTATATTAATATATTTATCAGAAAGTATATCTGTATAAAGTCATAAATATGATTATTTTGGGGTTAGACAAAGAAAACTGTCTATTATATACAATTCAATCATTATGTAAGGTAACAGTTCTTTATCCCATTCTACGAGTTATTTCTTATTTCTGTGGTTACTGGATATGTACAATCGGAATGTTGAAAAACATCAGAGAAAGTTTATAGATATATTTCACTAAATTTCTGTAAAAATTGCCGATTTAAATGCAAACCAATTTTTATATTGAAAATGTTGCGTTTTTCTGTGACAACCCTTGTACAGTCTATCATTCAGTCAAATGCTGACTGGCGTTTTTCAAACTAATTGTTATACCATTTTTGTGGATGGATTATTCCGCTATTTCCTGATCATAACCTTTTAACTTGAATGCTGTTCGTTATCTCCACCAGCATACACATAAACATGTATTATTGAAGTATCAGCATAGTATCAGCATGTAACGGTGAAGTCTCCCTGAACATTATACATTAAACAGAGGTAGAAAATAAGCACCGGCTTCAAATTTATCTCGTCTGTGAACCCTTGTTAATTAATTAATCTTTAGATTGAGTGACACCAAAATTGATTGACATATTTATTTTGCAGTAGATATGGATACCTTGTTTGGCGATCCTACTGTCCAATAAATTAAGTAAACACTCTGATATATACAATGGTGAAAAAGAATTCGAAGCAAGTGCTGATTATTTTCCCTTTATAGTATTGGAAAATGCTTTTTATATTTATATGTTCTATCAAATAATAAAATTGTTTTTGAAAATACAATTTATTTCATTATTTCATAAAATATTTATTTACACATAATTTATATTATATGAAAATAATATTATAGCTAGAGGTACTGTGAGCAATAAGTTCACTAAATGATACCCCCGCCTCCCATAATGTCCATGATTTACTATATATATTGCTTTACGGTAATGTGTAAAAAGAATAACTTGTCTTATCAAATGTTATTCAGAAGCCGCCATATTCACGACGTCATAGGTAAGAATATAATGTTAATGTCCATGGTTTGCTATGGGAAACCTGAAATGCCTGCCGAATAAAAAAGTAAAATAGGAGGTGAACAATGGCAATATGTAATAAAGGTTCTGTGAAAGTTTCATTAAATTTCACTCGGTAGTATGAGGAGTAGCGGATAAGAGATAGGTACCCCCAAAGCGTAACAGACCGACAAACGTACAGCTAGACGGACGGATGGACATAACGATTACTATATACCCTCCCACTTTTCAAGCGGGGGGGGGGGGGGGGATATAATATAGCTATACATAATTTGAATATTTATAAAGAAAAATATATAATATATATTCAGATGGCCCGGCATCAGTACTATTTTCCCCAGACATCATGATCATTAATAAAACAGAAAACCAAACAGCGTCTTCAGTTTCTTGTTCAGCCGACTGTAATCCTTACTGTACATACCAGTGGACAGGTGTGACGACTGTGAATTTAGGAGTTCTAGAACTAAAAGTACTGAAGCGGACAATGAGGGGGGATTACACATGTACAGCTAGCAACACCATCAAGTCAACTTCAAGAACCATCAGTGTTTATGTCAACTGTATGTATAAAGATTTATTTGTAGCTTACAGATGTAAATCATTGATCTTGGATATTTGACCCTAACAAAATAATTTTGTAGATCCTCCAACAACAGAGGTATTCCAAGCCAGTGGTAACAAGATTTATGAAGAATCCTCACCATTCAATATCACTTGTGAAGTTGACAGCTATCCTTTTTCTGACATAAACATTCTGAACGTAGACACTGGAGAAGTAAAGGCATCAGGTGGACCAGTAGAATCCCTAACATACAGCGAGTCGTCTGCTAAGTGTTTTCACACTGAAAGTTATACCTGTAACAGTAAAAACCCATACGGGTCAACTTCATCAACTGTACAACGAATATTCATCTACTGTAGGACAAACACCACCAAATGTT